>VMDO01012768.1:0-60778 GCA_007922755.1 Pedetes capensis
AGAAGTAATTATTAATAAGCCAAGATTCCTGACTTCGTTAGTGATTAAATTATTTTATTTTTAACTGTTTGTATTGTCCACATTGTCTTAATAGAAATGGAAAATTACATGAGTTGAACATTATATATATGCCAGATTTAGAATTGTAAAGACATCATGATATTGTATATAGAATCATTGTAGGCCTTGGAACCAGATATTCTAGTCTAAATTCTGATTATGGCATTCAATATCCATCAAGGACTAGAATAAGTTAGCCCTCCTGAAATTCATTTAGAAGAATAAAATATTATGCTAAAAATAGCTTTTCTTGGATTGTTATGACTAGAGATATTGTACCTAAAACACTGGAATATCATAATATAAAATTAATGGCTATAGTTTTCTTATCCGTGTATGTATGCTCAATATCACTTAATTCTCAATGAAATAACCTGTGAAATATAGATAATGTACCCATTAAACAGAGAATGAAACAAAGGCAATAATGAATTTTAATAATCTGCTATATTTACCAAAATAATAAGAAAGAGAAAGTGCATCTTAATTTATATCTCTTTCACTTTGACCCAGTTCTCATTTTATTACATTTTGTTCTAAATGCAATGCAGGCTGGAAGTTGCTTGCCTGGGTAATACAACCAATCCAATATCACCAAAGTTGAGCATACAGAACAGAAAAGAATATGGCCAAAAGCATAACAGTATCTGTAGGGGATTATAGGATAGCCCCAAGGGATAGAGAGGAGGCTTTGTTTGGATAGGAGCCTACCTAGCCCACCTAGAGGTCTGATCTAGGACTCTAGGCAAGATGGCCCCCAGTGACTTAAATGACACTCCTAATTGGTTGCACTCAGCCCTCATGCCACTATATGATTTGTTGACTGCCATTTTGAGGCTGTTCCTATATAAGGACAGTGCACTGGGCACTTAGACGCCATTCCATCACCGTCTGAGCAATGCCATACCACCACACAGTCCTGCCACCCCATCACCTTGGAGGTCAAGCTCACTGGATCAGAAGAGAAGTCTGCTTGTCCTGGCAGAGGCCACTCCATCACCAGACTGAGACAGAGAACATTGGGAACCAATAACAGCAGAGGAGAAACTGACCTAAGAGGAGGACATCTGGAATGCTGGGATCTGGATGGCCTCTGCCGAGGCTGGAGCCATGATACTTCTCCTATCCTAAAGGGAAGGCTTGAGGGCTTGATTTCCTTACAGGAGCTGTACAATAAAATCTGTACTGAAGGCATCCCAAAGCCCTCTGTCCTTGACTCTGTCCACTTGCCATTTCCCTTTCTCCCCCACCGTGTGGGGCCCTGATCCTGGTCAGAGGAGGAGAGCTAGCCTGGTGTAGGCTATGGGGAGGATTGACCCACAAGTATGAATGACCAACTAAGTAGAATTGTGTTCAAATCAACAACACTACAGAGCTGCTGAAGACAAAACTGTGGAAACTGGTCCATATAAGGGGATGAATCATAAGGAAAAAGCTTTTAGAAAGATCTTGTTATCAGTTGTAACCAGAATCATATCTCTGAGCTAACACAAGGCATACCACAGTAGAATTTGACTTCAAAAGACAGTGCACTACATGTATATTTGTTTTGGGTGAATGAAGATAGACATCCTGGTTGACCACAGTATTGGAGAGCAATAGGCAAAAAACAGAAAAAAAATGAACAGGAGGAAATAGACTTCAGCAGAATTTAAGAATGAAAAGGCAGATGACTTTAAGGACATAGTTAAATAAATATTTGAAGAAGCCTGGCATATGTTAAAGGGGAGAATAAACCTAATGGAATCTGAATCAGAGAAATTGAATATATCAGCCTTCCAGTTTGTACACACTGATTCACCAGACATGAACATTAGTATAAGTATAGAAGGAGAGGTGTGACAGATATCAACAGTGTTGTTATCTCAGAGGATGTAGAGGAGAATAATGACCCATTGTTGTTGTTGTTGTTGTTGTTGTTAAGTGCTGTCGAGTCGGTATCTGACTCATAGCGACCCTCATAGGGTTTTCAATGGCAGACTGCTTTGGGATTGCCTTGGGAGTGGATTGCCAGGTCCTTCTCCGATAATTTGGCAATTTGTTGTTGTTAGGTGCCATCCAGTCGAGTCTGACACATAGCGACCCTCATAGGGTTTTCAATGGCTGACTGTTTCGGGATTGCCTTGGGAGTGGGTTGCCACGTCCTTCTCCCATTTTGTGGTGCTGGGAATCGAACTCGGGACCTCAGAGACTGCAGAGTGGCACTCTACCAACTGAGCTAAATCCCAGACAATGACCCATAGTCAATAAATTTGGTATTACCAAAATATAAATAGCTTTTATTTTTAATGTTTCAGGGATTGGTTCATAGGTAAAAAGTGTGTGTGTGTGTGTGTGTATTTGTGTGAGTGAGGGTGTGTATTTATGGGGGACCAGGGAGACAAACCTGTGATTAAGTCAAACAGGAGAAGACAAAAGAAACAAGAAGATGAGAATAGAAATGGTGACTCACGTGTAACACCACATTGGAATTATGTGACATATGCTTTTTTGTATATCACCTATAATACCAGGAGTGCAAAAAATGTAAAAACATTTAAATAGAAGTTATCTATATATTACTTTCCAATTTGAATTGAAATATGGTAGCAACGTGTAGTATGATGTTCTTATGCACAAGAGGCAGGAGTTAGAAGAACAAGTGTACAACTCATTCTTAAAGCAGCAAAATGGACAGTTTTTATCCAAAGGGAAGATGTGTATACATTTTGGCACCCTCTGGATATAGATGTATATTCATATATATAAACATTAGATATACAACACATCTATTTATAAATATTGATAAATAGGCTTGGGCATACTATAGATAACTAAGTTTGACAGGTGGTATTTGGTAGGAGCTATCAGCTACTAGCCTGCAGCTGTAGCCCTGTGGCATCTGATCCCATCAGATCTCAGAAGCTAAGCAGGGTTGGGCCTGGTTAGTACCTGGATGGGAGACCGCCTGGGAACAACAGGTGCGGTAGGCTTGGGAGTCAGAACTGGCAACCCACTCCCAAAAATCAGTTCGCCATTGAAAACCCTATGAATAGTAGAGAAGCACTGACAACAGTGTTTCTCCTGTTGTACATAGTGTCCCTCTGAGTCAGATACCAACTTGATGGCACCTAACAACAACAACATTTGCTAGTAATATATGAGTGTGTGTGCATATGCAAATATATATTTTACCAAATTAAATGAAAACTGGAAGAATAGTGAATGAGGAATAATGCTAATATTTAATCTGCAAATGAGGAAATGGCAATGAGATGCATTCTGGGAGCTATACACACAAAAATTGTTGCCTTTAGGTGCTGTTGAGTCAGGTCCAACTCACAGCGACCTCAATGAGTTTTCAATGGCTAATTGTTTAAGAATTTCTTTGGGAGTGGATTGCCATATCCTTCTCCTGACACAAAAACTTGACTTGGTATTTTAAAAAAATGACCTCATAAAATTCATTGTGTACACTCAATATTTTTAAAGTATATGAATAATATAACTTTAAAACATTGTATGTTATCTTTAAAAACGCACATTATATGATAAATTCATTGAGTATAAACCAAGACAAAAAGAATGTATGCAGATTATATAGACTGTACTTCCCCAATTATCAAATTTGGAGAGATTAGTGGATAAGAGCAAAATTGTGGATTCATTATTTATTTTATTTCAATAAATTGAATCAATTAGGATATTATGTAGACATTAATTTTCATATTTCTGTTTTGTAACATACAGACATCAACTTTAGGTTTCAGAGGATGCAGAATATTGTGTAGATTGTCTCTTTATATATTTTAGCACACATAAAAATTCTAACCCATGATCAATTTACATACCTGCATTAACTACAAGGTCTATGAAGGCAACAGGATAACTTATGGGAACTATGTGGCTCAGTAGAAAATTCACTATTATGAATAAATTATGTAGAATTTAAAGTCTAGAAATAGATCCAAGCATATTATGGCAATTTAATATATTCTAAAGATGCAATCTTTAATGGGAACTAAAGAAAAATTTTTTAAATATATGAATTGTATCACAAAAAGATTGACCTGAAAAATGATAAAACTGAGTTCAAATTTTATTTAGTATGCCACGTTAAATTCCATTTTTTATCAGATAACTAAAAGAAAACTACAAACAACCTGAAGAAAATTCTGGAATAAAAATGTGGTGCATTCTTTAATGTTTTAATAGTGAGCCTATCCCTAAACATAATTACAAGAAGCAAGTAAAAACTTGATACAAGTTACTTTAAAATGATATCAAAATTTACCAAAAAGGATGTTAAAAAAGAATTGACTGTACTCAAAAACTTTCAACACATAAGGTATGATCTTGTAGGGAAGAAAAAAAAAAGGATTCTGGGTACAGTGACACATGCCTATAATCCTAGGTATTAGGAAGGCCACCTGGTAACTTAGTGAGATTTTGACTCAAAGTAAGAAATAAAAAATGGATTGGTGGTGCAGCAAAGTGATAGAGCACCTGCAAAATATGTGGGAGCCCTTGGGTTCAAGATTCAAGTACTGAAAAAATAAAGAAAAGAAAAGAAATTTTAAAAAATCTGTTAAGAGAGCTGTTGAGCTGTTGGTTCTTTTGTCTTTAAATTGAGATTGGTCTTCTTTGGTTGTTTTAAGGTTCAGGAAAGGTCCGTGAGAGAATTCATAATTTTATTTTATTTTTTTCAGATGATAGATTAAAAAAGAGTCTTCTTGTACAAGGATCACCCTTTCATTTGGGCAGTTTCTCTAATTATAATCAAATGAAAATAACTGGCCTCAAAATAATTATGATACACATTTTGTCACTTAAATTTTTTAAACTACAAACAGGACAAAAGATGTGAATAAAAACCTCTTAGAGAATTAAAGTGGTTTGCTGAGCACAGATGCTGTTTTACTTGTTAGATAAAAACGAGGAAGATTGTAAGGCCCTTTCTAACATTTAGATATAAAATGTAATCTTTGAGATAGGATTATGTTGATGTAAAGCAAGTCAGCACTCCCAGTAGAGGGAATAAGTAATATAATACATGCAACTTGCCTTACAAAATCACCAGAAAAAAATTACACAAATATTTACAAAAATGTTGAAGGCTCAGGAAAATTACTGGGTAGAGTAAAGCAAAAAGGATTAGATTCCCTAGACAGACAAACGTCTTCTCCTAACATAACAAATCTTAGCAGCACTTACACATGCAATAGAAATAAAATAGTGAGCAATTTGCGTTTGACCCTGAAGGGCCCTGCTGATGCACTATAGTATATAGATGTGACAGGACATTTTTGGCTTTTAATAAAAGAGATTCAGTGTCCTAGTTCTCTTGAGACTGTGCTGGACTTCATATTCTAAAAGACCTGCATGTTTATCAAGACTGTTGTTTTTCCTCCTTCTCAGCAGCCAGGGTAGAAGCTGAAGCCATATGGTCAATGACTCATGAGGAAAGCAAAAAAGTGAGACTCAAGATACAAAACAAGCATTGATCAAGCTAGACAAAAACACAACTGTGTGAAATTACAAGAAAACAAACAATTCTCCCAGCATATTTCCAGCTCAGCTCCACTAATGGACATCCTCAAGCCATCCTAGACACTCTGTATTTATTTTTCTGATGAATTTCCCCATAATCTGTTTCATATTATCTTTGCTTGAAAAACACTTTTTTTTGCAAGATTGTAGACCACCAAGGAACTACATATGCAAAGATAAAAAATATCACTCCTGTAGTCCTGAATTTAGAATACTCTTTAACTTGGTTGTTATTTCTACCTAAGAACATACAAAAATGAAATAATGAAATTTCATTAAATTATAAAGTTAAAAAGCAGTTCTGAAATATGTTCATATTTTGGAAATTTGTATTGCCATTTCTACATTTCTGTACAACCTGGGAAGCTGGGTGAGTTCTGCTGACTGACATGCTGAAGTTACAGGATTTTTTTCTCTGTCACAATGAACTAGAGCAAATGGAGAGACTGCTATAACTTTGTGGATGATAACGTGGATAAATGGTCACTCGAGGCTTTGATAAATTATGCACTTGAAAATTTTCAGAAAATATATTTTATGGTTAATTTGGTTCTAAATTAGAAGGAAGAAAGGAAAAATACCCCCTTTAAGTATCTAGCTTTTTGCAAGAACTGTGTTCGCTACTTCATATGTTTTTATTAGTTCAAGTTCTCTAGGGAAACAGAACCAGTGATAACTAGGTAGGTAGGTTGTAGGCAGATAGATAGAAGCATAGATCTGTAGATAGGAAGAAGGGATATATTATGGGAATTGGCTTAGGTATTTAGGAGGATGAGATATCTCACAATTTACTATCTGCAAGCTGGGGAATCAGAAAAGGTAGGGGTTTATTTCAATATGAATTCAAAGAGCTCAGAACCAGGAGAACCAACAGTCCCAGAATCCAAAGGCAGGAGAACATGGAGCTCTGATTCCCAAGTATAGGAAAAAAAAATAACTGTCTCAATTCCAGTAGTGAGAGAAAATTTGCCCTTCCTTCACCTTTTTGTTCTTCTCAGGCCCTCAACTGATGAGATGATTCTAATATACATTTGGTAAGCGTAGAACTTTTTACTCAGTCTACTTACTCAAATGGTAACCTCTTTCAGAATCACTTTTACTACCTGTCTAAGTATCCCCTAAAGCAGCCAGGTGACACCTAAAATTAACCATGGCACATTTTTATCTCACTGAAATTTCATAAACATCTGTAGTTTATAGGGTCATGTTATTCATCAATGGTCACCTAAAGAGTATCTATAATAACACTTTATAGTGGAGTTTAAATTATCTTAGGCAATTAAGATGATGGACTATAAAATTCATATATAAACTTCCACTTTTCTTAGAACAATTGCTGGGGTTAAAGATGTTTTTGTAAAACCTGAGAAATTAGATAAACGTTTTCAGGATTTCTGTAATTGGCTCTTTTTTCAAGTAAGTTAAATAAAGACTTTAGAGAAAGTGAATTCTGTTATTTTACTTAACTCAGTGAGTAGGTGTTAACTCTGTTCCCACAATATACTCCTCAGTTGCTCAGTTTATTTCAGCATAATTATGCATATGTCACATAATTATGTAAAATAATGATTACATTAAGTGACATATTATCAAATAAATTATCCATAATAAAAAGGGAAGAAATTAGCTGTCCAAAAACTTCATATCAGCATATGTAGCTAATATTTTAAGCTGTTTAACTGCTGTGTGGATTAGATGACATCTTTCTGTCTGCTCTCCAACCCATAACAAAATAGTCATGCCATAGCTCATGCTATTGAAACGTTGACATGACTTTACTAATGCAGCAGCTTTTAAAAGTGTATGGGTTTATTATTTTTAAAATTTAACTTATTTTGTTCTTATCAATTAAAACAAAAACTCATGGAAAAGCACACTTGTGAAATTTTATGACTGTATTTGAGATGGAGGCATCGGCACCCAAGAGATATTTACATTCAGCTTTCTATTTATAAAGGATTTCATCATTAATCAAACAACTGTGAGAAGTAGAAGGTCTAAGAGGTCTACTTCTACTAAGAAGTGGAGGGTCTAAGAGCACCAGAATGAATTGCTCCAGTACCTATTCAAGGCTTTATGTTTATAATATCTACTTTATCCATCTCAGTAGATAGACAGGACCTATTGTAAAATGGCTCCTCCCTATAAGGTATTGCCTTCTACCCACTATCCTCCAGTCCTCAAAAAAAAACCCCAAAAAGCCTGGAAAAACATGACTTGAAATTTGCCTGTGTCCTGGCAATTGATGACTATTTCCTCTTCCCTCTTCCAGCCTATCAGAATCCTGGAAGCATCTGCTTCCTACCTATCCTGATGTGACATGTCAATCATCCTTTCCCCCTCCCACCTCTAGCCCATAAAAGCCTTGCCCCTTCCTCCTCTGGCAGCTGCTCTCTCCTTTTCTAGAGATAGCTCCAGCAGCTTCTCCCAATAAAGGTCTGTTGAGTTTATGGGTTTTCACCTTCTTACCTAACATGGGACAAGTTGACCCAGATAAATTGAAGGAAAAAAGAAATAGGGTTTATCATGGAAGACCATAATATCTTTCATATTCTTCAAAACAGATAAATTGATGATGAAACAGACATTTCAATGCTTGCCAAATTTGGAAACAATTTACTGAAATATGTGCATAATCAGAAGAAATAATTTACCAATAAAAACATTACTGATGCTCTCAAGACAGTTGTGCTTTCTGTGAGTTGTATTCAGCTCTCACATGGATTTGCTTTAATGGTAAAGATAATGAACGCATTTTCTTCCCAAAAGATGCCCAAAGGACACTGCCCAAAGGAGTCATTTCATTCAACATTGAATTCTTCAGTGGAAAGCAGCAGCTGTGAAAGGTTTGTCCAGCTGTTCTATGAAACCCAGTGCAGTAGAAGGAGATAATTATCAACACGTGATAGATTTTTTTATTAAGAATTTGGCTGATAATGCTAAGCAAAGCAGTTAGACATAATCACCCTCCAAAATAGCTAATATGGTGAGTATCTTGGAAAAACACATACATCTGACTTCAGGAAGTAACAATGAAGATGTAAAGATGTAGACTGAGGAAAATTAGTTTTTTAATGGATGTGTGTTTCTATCATTGTGCTGACAAAGAAGCATTTGATTGGATGATCTCAATCCCAGATATGCATATCTAATGAGTTCCCAATAAAATAGGGACTCTTAGACATATTTTTGTTCTAATTTCTAACCTTAAGCATAACCCAAAACACATTTACTGGAACAATAATACAAAACACGACTTGTAAATCCATAATAGCATATTTCATGAAGATTTGGAAGCACTTGCCTTTCAGTCCACTCATTGTGAAATGAAATGTAGAGATGCACTTTTCATAGACAAATTAGTCATGTGCTGCATCTGTAAGAGAAGGCCTAAATAAAGTAGGATAGTGACTTTCAAATTAGTCTGAGGGCAAAATTATGTGGATCAAAATAAATGTAGGATGAGGAGCTGAAACAAAGTGGCAAAATGGCTTCCTGTGGTAATAAATGGGAAAGATCCTCTGAGGTCAGATCTAGAACACTGAGCTTCCAATTAAACCAGTCCTTTAGAGAACATAGTCACCTTGCTGAACAGCAACTAAATTAACACCACTCTGAAAGACAAAAATGCTTTTACAGTTAGAACTATAACTGTCCAGAGCACAGAATGACAATAGCCCACAATTTTTTCTGGAGATATAGGTAATTGTTGTTGTTGTCAGGTGCCATCAAGTCAGGTCTAACTCAGAGTGACCCTCATAGAGTTTTCAATGGCTTATTGTTTAGGGATTGCTTCCAGGGTGAATTGCCATGTCCTTCTGCCTTTTTTGCAGTGCTGGGGATTGAATAGAGGGGCACAGAGACCACAGAGTGGCATTCTACCAACTAAGTCAAACTGAAGCCCTGTTTTTGTTGTTAGGTGCCATCCAGTCGGTATCTGATTCATAGAAACCCTACATACAACAGGGGAAACACTATTATCAGTACTTCTCTGCTGTTTGTAGGGTTTTCAATGGCGGATTGTTTTTGGGAGTGGGTTGCCAGGTCTGTCTCCCAAGCCTACAGCACCCGGTGTTCCCAGGTGGTTTCCCATCCAAATACTAACCAGGCCAGACCCTGCTTAGCTTCCAAGAGCTGATGGGCTAGGATGCCACAGGGCTACAGCTGCAGGCTAGCCTTATCAGTATGAGGAAAACAAAATAATAACATAAGAGCCTAAAATGTGGAAACAGAGTGGGAATATTTGTCAAATTCCACTATCTGGCATTCTTTAGCTTAAAAAAAAATATGTGAACTTTTGATTCAAGGTTCCACTTCCAAAAAATAATTGTACTGTAGACATGGAAAAGATTTGTATACTACTTCTATTTCTAAATTCCACTATGATTACATTCTTTTGCACATAACTATTTAAGCTCCTTTTGTTTATTTTACTATAGAACACGACTGACAACATATTAGTAGATTTGATATGATCATGGATTCTGATATCAGGCTATCTGAATTTTAAACTCAGCTCCATTACTGACTTATAGTAACTTTGGACCAGTAACTTCCTCTCACTGTTTTTAGTTATCTTATTAACAAGGGTCTAATAAATTCCATGTCATAGCTTTATTGTGAGGATAAAATCAGTTAATGAATCTTGAAGGCTTTACACAGTCCTTTGTATTTTATGGTTATTCTGTGCTCATTCTTTGGTTTGGGTCTTTAATAAATGCAAACTCTTTGATAATTTCATTATGTATTTATATCAAAACATATATTGATCTATTCCTAGGAAGCTGTTTTTAGTGGTCATCCTCATTTACATGATACAGATCATTTTGTTTTTCTTTTCTTACCTAAAAGATATTATGCTAGGCACATTATATGCAGTTCACAATTATTTTTCACAGCATACTACTGTGGAAGACAGTATTCATTACCTACTGTATAATATTTTCCTTCTTTCTGTTATAGAACCTTGATTTGTTCAGAATATCAAAATACATAACCCCACAAGATGAATAGATGAATACAAACTTGTCAAAGCCTAGGATTGCCTTCCCATTACTTATTGCTTAGTATTTTTTCCAGACTCCATTGCACCTAAAGCCAGAGACCACAATGAGACTTAATGTAAGGTGAATGAAGAGACATTGTATAAAGTGTTTTCTGCCACTATTAAAAGGAGAGTATTATATTCATAGAGTTTCCCTTGACTACACTTTTTTGTTTTAAATTCAAATGTGCTTATATGTACTTGGAATTGTGACAGTCATCTTGCTACTGAGTGATAGCAATTGTGGGGACATTAGCTAATATCCCTAGGGTGAGTGGGTCCAAATGACGTGATTTCACTGACCCACTGGACATAGCTAGCACACTCTACCTGCACGTATGTGAAATCACTAAGTTGCCTTATTGCTTAGTTACTGAAACTTGAGTATTCTTGTACTTGTGGCTGAAACCATAATTAACTGATTCATGTTCTTATTGATAATGATTATGATAGTGATGAAAAAATTATGACAATGACTATTGTCTCTAGTTTTGGCAACTTCCTTCCATATTATATTATTATCATCACATTACTTCCTTTAGCAATTATGTCAGGTAGGAGTTATTGATCTTATTTGAAACCTAAGGAAGCTAGGTAGGAGTTATTGATCTTATTTTAAACCTAAGAAAGCTAGGTTTTGTGGCACATTCCTATATTTCTAGCCACATGGGAGGCTGAAACAGGGGGATTGCAAGTTCAAGGTCAGGCTAGACAACTTAATACTGTAAAAAATGAAAAATAAAACAAAAAATTTAAGAAAAAACCTAGAGATGTAGTTCAGAGGTAGAGAACTGACCAAAAAAATGTCCTAGGTTCAATCCCTTGTACTGCAAATAAGAAATAAATGACTGAATGAATGAATAAACTAATTAATGGAAAGAAACCATAATTTCAAAAATAAACATAACTTTAATATGTTACAATGTCAATGAAAGACATATTTCAAACTCAAGTTTGTCTTATCTTAAAGTGATCCAATTTCATCATAAAAAGCTAGCCAAAAGCATGTAAACAAGTGCTTTAAAAGGCACACAAGTTCAGTTGACTTAACATGGCTAGCGAAGCTGAAGATAAATGTTATCTAGGATTTTTGTGCATGGAATTTATAAGATGAGATCACATTGTCCTGTTACCTAATCCTGAGTTAGTCCTCTGAAAGCTCAAGTGAAAAGACTTGCCCACAATGTATTATTATCTGGACTTCTCATTTATATGAGGAAACTTCTTGTTCCTGTAGATTCTTTGGAGAAAATATAGATCCTCATGCAAACAAAGTAAAACCTATCTGGAGGTATTATTATATTTTATAAGAATGAAATACAATATATAAAGATATTGATTTATTCTATATCTTTCCCATTCATATTCTACTTAAAGAATCTTATAATAATAAAAGGTTAGATAAAAATTCACTCTAAAATACCATATATACAGCTGAAATTTGAGACAACTGTATGTGCTATGATACTGTCTATCTGAAGGATAATTAGAGTGACAACTCATAACTGACTATCATTTTCAGTTCTGATATTTTTACATGCAATGCTGCTAATGCATCATTCATATTAACATTTGTTGGATGATTGTAAGTATTCAGAACTACTATAAGCATTGGAAATGGCACTGTACATTCTAGCCAGGGAGACACACAGGGCTGAGATAGGAAGACACTTGCTCCTTCAGGAAATAGCAAGGCCACCAGTGTCTCTACAGCAAAGTTAGTAACGAGTGGTTGAGACATGGTTGGCAGATGGCAGAAGCCAGATTAAAGTGGGATCTGAGGACTCTGATAAGAAATTTGTAGAGTGAAGAGGAGACATGGGAAATCTCTGAGCAACTGAATGGTATCATCTGAAACGTATTTTTAGAGGATAGCTACAGCTGCTGCTGTGTGGGGAATATCTTGTACAGGGACAAAGAGCAAGGAGGAAAACTGAAGAAACTCTCCTCCAATTTACTAAAAGTTGCTCTGAAAAAGATGCCTCATATCATTACTCCAAATTCCTTCCCACGATTAGAACTTGAACTTTCTTTCTGTTTCCTGAGCAAATCAAATATTTTCCCACCATTGGTTCAAGTGTAAACATAAATCTCTTAATTAGAAATGTCTATAAACACTTCTGGGGGTGGAAAACCTGAGGATTTTATTTCTTTCTTAAAAGGACAAATGTAACTGTCCATACCTCCATGGGGTTATAGTGACAGAGACAGATATTTAGACCTCTGAAAGTCTTCATGAAGATGCAATTACAAAAAAGTAGAGTTTTTTTGTTTTATTTAGTTTTTGTATATAAATTATCAAGTAGCTGTACACTTGTCATGAAATCATTTTTTGTGCTCATGTCCTTTGGGCAGATGAATTAATTACACATGTGTACCTTGGTGTATCATGGACTGCCAAAAGATCCGACAGATCTGTCCTGGAAGAAATGCAACCAGAGTGCTCCTTGGAAGCAAGAATGGCCAGACTGCATCCTACATATTTCTGGCATGTAGTAAGGAGAGATCAATCCCTAGAGAAAGACATCATGTTTGTGAGAGTGGCAGGTCAACGCAAAAGAGGAAAACCCTCCACGAGATTGATTGACACAGTGTCTGCAACAATGGGCTTAAACATAAATGAGATTGTGTGCCTGGCACAGAATCGGGAAGTGTTTCAATCTGCTGTACATAGGGTCTCTATGAGTCGGACTCCACTTGAGGGCACCTAACAACAACAACCTTGGTGTACGTGCCTAGTACAGAGCATTGCGTGAGGTTGTTGTTGTTGTTGTTAGGTGCCGTCAAGTCAGCATCTGACTCATAGCGACCCTCATAGGGTTTTCAATGGCTGACTGTTTCGGGATTGCCTTGGGAGTGGATTGCCAGGTCCTTCTCCCATTTTTGTGTGCTGGGAATTGAACTCTGGACCTCAGACACTGCAGCACAGTGCTCTACCAACTGAGCTAAATCCCAGCCCTTGCATGGGGATAGAATAGCCAAATTGGACAATTCCTAAATGATCTAGACATCCATTCTATCTTTGACCTTTGCTGTGGATTGAATTGTGGACCCCTCACATTCATAGGCTGAATACCTACAAACCCTGGTGGCTGTTTTTGAAAATGGAGGCCTATGAAGCAGCAATTAAGGCTAAATGAAGTCATAAAAGTAGGGCTCTGATAGGATTAGTATACTTATAATAGGAGATATCAAGCAAGTGTGCTGGTGCACACCTGTAATCCCAGCAACTCAAGAGTCAAAGGCAGGAGGGAGCCTGCATAATCTAGTGAGGCCCTGTCTTGAGGTAAAAAAATATTTAAAAAGACCTGAGAATACATACTTACAGCACTTGCCACGTGTGCATGAGGGCCTGGGTTCAACCCCTAGTGCTCAAAAACAAAACAAAACAAAACAAAATAAAACAAAAAATAAGACATCAGTTTGTTCTCTTGCTCTGTCTCCTAAAAGCCAAGGCTGTGCAAGGATATAGCAAGGAGGCAGCCATCTGAAACCTAAGGAAGGAGTCTTCACGCTTTGCTGACACCATAATCTTGGACTTTTGTTCTCTGGAATTGTTTTAAAATAAGTTGTTATTGTTTTAGTCACCCAGTCTGTAGTGTTATGGACTAGCCACTCCAACAGATTATTATACCTATTGAAATACAAAGAATTTTTGTTGCTGTTGTGTGTGTATGTGATTATGTACTGGGCATGAAGACCAAAGCCAACATTCAAGTTCCTTTTCTCACTAGGAGCCAAAGGTAATTTTTGCACCAGAAAATATGTGACTTCAATTATCCAGCCTTGTAGCAAATCTTATTTCAACTTAATACTGGACATCTATGCTATATCACAATGTAAAAGTAGGAGGGTAGACATCTTAAATTCAGAGACTGAAATTGTGGAAAATGAGGAAATTTGTCACTTTTTACAAACGTGTAGTTATCATCTATTTTCTATTTTTGGTACTGCAGTGATTGCATACCCATTTTAATCTCACTTTACACCCAAATGGGTGTAAATGTCTTGATGACTCATTTAGAACCCTGTATTTTCTTTTGTGATTAATCCCACCTACAATGGAAAGTTTTTACATGCTCTCTGCTCAGGGGTGGGTTTCCTACTTCAGTATACAATTGATGTGTACAACATGAGTTGTCAACTCTAGTATGTTGGGTGAAAGTGAGGACTACAGGAATGGAAAAGGAGCTGGCAATGTTCCTTTTCCTGAAGGATGAAACATTGGAGAAGTTCCAGTGCAAGGGAACAAAGAAAATCTCACCAAGGAAATAAACCACAAGCCAAATTCTGCTGCCTCAAAACAAAGAAAGTAGTTTATCTTGAGGTCCTTATTGATGTTGAAAATGATTCAACTCCACCACATCATAGGAAGAACCATTAGAAGCATATGCTTCAGAGAACAAAAGCCTCCTGGGGGAAAGTTCAAGGTCAGCGTTTTCAAACATTAGACATAGAACATGTGTTTTAATATAAGGCATTTCAGACTCAGTCAGGTCCCACCCACCTCTGTCTCATTTTCTTTATACAAAATAAATACCTTAAAGAGTACAACACAGAGATTTCTAAAACTACTATAGTAAGTGAATTTTATAGCTTGTAATACATTTCCATGCCTGCAACTGTAGCCCTGTGGCATCCGATCCTGTCAGATCTCAGAAGCTAAGCAGGGTCGGGCCTGGTTAGCACCCAGATGGAGGCCTCCTGGGAACACCAGAAGCCCTAAGCTTGGGAGAAGCACCTGGCAACCCCCTCCCAAAAATCAATCTGCCATTGAAAACCCTATACACAACAGAGAAGCACTGACAATAGTGTTTCCCCTGTTTTACAGAGGGTTGCTATGAGTCGGATACCTACTCGATGCCACCTAACAACAACAACAACAACAATACATTTCCATATCTTTAATATAGGCTATGGTCAGATTGATAGAACCAGTTTGCAGGGGAAAAATTAACAATATTGCAAATCAATTTCTACCAAAGGGGGTTCTAACCAGTGTTAGGAGAACACTTTTTGTTTTAAGCATGTTAGAAGGCAATCATGAGGCAAGAACACAAAAAGAGGAGTTATTATAACATAAATCAGATGAGAAAATAGCAGTTCACTTCTACAAATTCTACTTTTTCATTAGAAGAATGTACAGATTAACACATATCATGAATTCTCAAGAAGGCTGAATGAGGCAATGGAAGCATAGGTCTTGTTATGTTATATAGATCCTAAATATCTGAGAGTTATTCACAGAATTCTTCCTAATTATTGCCAAAATCATCATCTTCAATCAGAGTATTATGTATTAAAACAAGCTGATGTTGTTGTGTGCTACCCAGTCAGGTCCCATGCATAGCAACCTTATGCACAATAGAACAAAACATTTCCCTGGTACTGTGTCATGCCTGGTATTATGTCAGTGCTTTTCCACTATTCATGGGAATGCCAAAGGCTGCTTGTTTTGGGATTGCCTTGGGAGTGGGCTGACACATTTTTCTGCCATTTTTGCGGTGCTGGAGATTGAACCCAGGGCCACAGAGAGTACAGAGCAGGACTCTACCAACTGAGCTAAACACTAGACCATTAAACAATTATTTTTTTCAAAAAAAGAAGATATAGATCACAATGACTATGAACTAGTAAAAGAAATAAGCATTGTGGAGTTATTAGAAAAGTAATTTTAGACTCCCCCCCACACATCTGTCAGTTTGCCGCACTGTGGGGCTTGTGGGTTGCGATGATGCTGAGAGCTCTGCCACTGTAACCTCAGACATGAGCAAGGTTACCCATGGTGGACAGGTTTTCAGCTGAGCTTCCAGACTAAGACAGACAAGAGAGGAGGACCTGGCGAGCCACTCCTGAAACAAATAGCCATTGAAAACCCTATGGATAGCAAAGAAACACTGTCAGATGTAGTGCCAGAAAATGAGGACCCCAGATTGGAAGGCACTAAAAAGACTACTGGAGAAGAGTTGCCTCCTCAAAGGAGAGTCTACCATGATGATGGAAATGGAGCAAAGCCCCAGGGTGCTCAACTTGCTGATGTGGCACCACTCAAAATGAGGAGAAACAACTGTAAACATCCATTAATAAATGGAACATGGAATGTACGTAGTATGAATCTAGGCAAATTAGAAATCGTTAAAGGAGAAATGGAGCACATAAACATTGACATTCTAGGCATCAGTGAGCTAAAATGGACCGGCATAGGCCATTTTGAGTCAGACAATCATACGGTCTACTATGCTGGGAATGATAAACTAAAGAGAAATGGGGTTGCATTCATCACCAGAAAAGACATTTCAAGATCTGTCATGAAATACAATGTTGTCAGCGATAGAATAATATCCATACACCTACAAGGAAGGCCAGTTAATATGACTATTACTCAAATTTATGCACCCACCACTAAGGCCACAAATGAAGAAAGGGAAGACATCTACCAGCTTCTGCAATCTGAAATAGATCAAACATGCAATCAAGACATACTGATAATCATTGGTGACTGGAATGCAAATGGTGGAAACAAAGAAGAAGTCTCAGTAGTTGGAAAATATGGTCTTGGTGACAGAAATGAAGCTGGAGATCACATGATAGAATTTTGTCAGGCCAATGACCTTTTCATTGCAAATACATTTTTTCAACATCATAAACAGAGACTATACACATGGACTTCACCAGGTGGAACATACAGGAATAAAATTGACTACATATGTGGAAAGAGACGATGGAAAAGCTCTACACAAAATGTCAAAACAAGAGCAGGTGCTGGCTGTGGATCAGACCATCAACTTATCATATGCAGGTTCAAACTGAAGCTGAAGAAAATTAGGACAAGTTTATGAGAGCCACGGTATGACCTTGAGTATATCCCACCTGAGTTCAGAGACCACCTCAAAAATAGGTCTAATGCATTAGACACAAATGACAGGAGACCAGAAGAGTTGTGGCATGACATTAAAGATATCATTCAAGAAGGAAGCAAAACGTTCTTAAAAAGACAAGAAAAAAAGAAAAGACCAAATTACATGTCAAAAGAGACAGTAGAACTTGCCCTTGAAAGTCAAGCAGCTAAAGTAAAAGGAAGAAAGGATGAAGTTAAGGAACTAAACAGAAGATTTCAGAAGGCAGCTTGACAAGAAAAAACAAATATTATAATGACATGTGCAATGAGCTGGAGGCAGAAAACCAAAACTCTCTGTGTTTCTCAAGCTTAAGGAAATGAAGGAAAAATTCAAGCCTGGAGTGGCAGTAGTAAAAGATTCTACAGGGAGAATATTAAATGATACAGGAAACATCAAAAGAAGATGGGAAGAATACACACAGTCATTATACAAGAAAGAATTGGTAGATGACCAACCATTCCAAGAGGCTACATATGAAGAAGAACCAATGGTATTGAAGGACGAAGTGGAAGCTGCCTTGAAAGAACTGGCGAAACACAAGGTTCCAGGAATTGATGGGATACCAATAGAGATGTTTCAACAAACAGATGCAGCACTGGAGGTGTTAACATGTTTATGCCAGCAGATTTGGAAAACAGCTACATGGCCAACTGACTGGAAGAGACCCATATTTGTGCCTATTCCCAAAAAAGGGGATCTAACTGAATGTGCAAACGATCGGACAATATCATTAATATCACACACCAGCAAAATTCTACTAAAGATCATTCAGAAGCAACTGCAGCAGTATATATATAGGGAATTACTGGAAAATCAAGTGGGATTCAGAAGAGGGCGGGGAACCAGGGACATCATTGCTGATGTCAGATGGATATTAGCTGAAAGCAGAGCATATCAAAAAGATGTCTATCTATGTTTTATTGACTACACAAAAGCATTTGATTGTGTGGATCATAACAAATTATGGATAACACTTTGGAAAATGGGAATACCAGAACATTTAATTATGCTCATGAGAAATCTGTACATGAACCAGGAGGCAGTTGTTTGAATAGAACAAGGAAACACTGAGTGGTTTAAAGTTGAGAAAGGTGTGTGTCAGGGCTGTATACTTTCACCCTATCTCTTCAATTTATATGCTGACCAAATAATCTGAGAAGCTGGACTTTATGAGGAAGAACATGACATCAAGATTGGAGGAAGACTCATTAACAACCTGAGTTATGCAGCTGACACAACTCTGCTTGCTGAAAGTGAAGAGGATTTAAAACATTTACTGATGAAGATCAAAGATCATAGCCTTCAATATGGGTTATGGCTAAACATCAACAAAACTAAAATCCTTACAACTGGGTCAGCATGCAACTTCACAATAAATGGAGAAAAGATTGAGGTTGTCCAAGATTTTTCTTTGTTTGGCTCTATAATCAACACCAGTGGAAGCAGCAGTCAAGAAATCAAAAGACGCATTGCTCTAGGAAAAGCTGTGGCAAAAGATCTCTTTAGAGTATTGAAAAGCAAAGATGTCACATTGAAGACGAAGGTGCATCTGACTCATGCCATGGTTTTTTCAGTGGCATCATATGGTTGTGAAAGCTGGACATTGAACAAGAGACACAGAAAAAGAATTGATGCTTTTGAATTGTGGTGCTGGAGACGTCTATTGAATATACCATGGACTGCCAAAAGAACCAACAGATCTGTCCTAGAAGAAGTGCAACCAGAGTGCTCCTTGGAAGCAAGAATGCCCAGACTGAGTCTTACATATTCGGACATGTAGTCAGGAGAGATCAATCCCTGGAGAAAGACATCATGTTTGGGAGAGTGGCAGATCAACACAAAAGGGGAAAACCTTTCACCAGATGGATTGACACATTGTCTGCAACAATGGGCTTAAACATAAATAAAATCGTGCCTGGCACAGAATCAGGAAGTGTTTTTATCTGCTGTACATAGGGTCGCTATGAGTCTGACTCAACTCGATGGCACCTAACAACAACAACAACAACAACAACAATTTTAGACTTATAAAAGTGTTAAGAACTGATTTTTTCCACTCTCACAATTGACACTCTTACCTTCAAATTGTTTTTGGATACAGGGCCTGTAAGGAGGTGATAAACATTGTTGTTAGGTGCCATCAAGTCAGTATCCGACTCATAGCGACCCTCATAGGGTTTTCAATGGCAGACTGTTTCGGGATTGCCTTGGGAGTGGATTGCCAGGTCCTTCTCCCATTTTTGCGGTGCTGGGAATTGAACTCAGGACCTCAGAGACTGCAGCACAGCATTCTACCAACTGAGCTAAATCCCAGCCCAAAAAGATTTGCCAAGGAGGATTTGCTGTTGTTAGGTGCCGTCGAGTCAGTATCCGACTCATAGCGACCCTCATGGGGTTTTCAATGGCTGACTGTTTCGGGATTGCCTTGGGAGTGGATTGCCAGGCCCTTCTCCCATTTTTGTGGTGCTGGGAATTGAACTCGGGACCTCAGAGATTGCAGCGCAGCGCTCTACCCACTGAGCTAAATCCCAGCCCGCTGATAAACGTTAGATGAAGTATTAAGGGGGTGGTTTTTGAAATGGTAGGGCTGATATTCTTATAAGAATTGGAAGAGACACTGAGAGATCTCACTCTCTCTGCCATCCTGAAAACACAGGAAGAATGCAGCTATCTGCAAATCACAAAGAGGGTTCTGGCCAAGAATCAAATCAGCCAGCCACTTGAACTTGGACTTCTTCACACTCAGAGCTGTCAGAAAATTAATTTCTGATGTTAAGTCATCCAATCTGTTATGTTCTGCTATGCCAGACCAACCAACTAAAGCAGTAAGCACTGTGGGCTAATTATTGTTTTGTTTGTCTTGTTTGCTTTTTTTTTTTTTTTTTTAAGCTTAAGAGTACGAATAGATTTGTGAGGTTTTTTTTTTTTTGGTCTTTTTTGTTTGTTTTTTTGGTGCTATCTATTCTAGTCCAACTCATAGCAACCCTACTTACAACAGACTAAACAGTACCCAGCACTGTGCCATACCTGGCACAATTGTCAGTGTTTCTGACTGTTACAGGAGTGGGCCATTGGTCCTTCTCTCAAGCCTAAGGCACCCAGTATTCCCAGGCAGTATCTATCCCATTGAGGACTAACCAGGCTTGACCTTGCTTAGCTTCTGAGATCTGAGGTCAGATGCCAGGATGGTAGGGCTCTAGGCTAAGAACATATAGCTAGAAGCAGATACAAATGCAATCACATTACCTTAAAATAAGCCAAATTATTATATAAGTTAAAAACTTGAACCAGAAATACCCAGCATTGATACATGAATTAGAAACTACATTTCAATCAGCTCAAGATTCCTACCACAGAAACCATGATTCTATAACTTTAATCTGTTCAATACTTCCATTATTAAGACAAAATATCACAGACATTTGTTCTAGTCAATATTATTTTACGTGTGTGAAAAATGCCACCAAAGAAGTATTACAGTAATCGCAATAGCACCATATTATTTGGAGAACATAGGATAGTCAGAACGAATAGCTATTTTGCAAAGTATTTGGCTGTCAGAGCAATATTAAAGAAAATACAAGCTGAATTAATTTATTCAATATTGTTATACATCACTGGTCTTTGGATTTAGTCTTTAGCACTGTCAGGAAGTAGGATGATTTTACTGAGTTCTTTTGAAATTATGTGCAAAAGATTATTATACTTCAATGAGCATTTCAGTTCTTTTATTTTCTTTTCTTTTTATTTTTATTTTTACTTTTATGTTATTTTTTTAGTATCAAGGGACTGACCCCAGGGCCTTACACATACTTTGCGAGCACTCCTCCACTGAGTTGCACACCCAGCCTCCTTTATTTATTTATTTTTTAAAATTGAGACAGATTCTTGATAAATTAGGCATGCTGCCTCTGGTCTTGAACCTGTGATCCTCCTTCCTCGTCTCCCCAATCTCTGGGATTACATGCCTATGGCATAGTGCCTGGCTCCATTCTTAATATCTACTAGAATGTGGAAATATTGCCCTGAATTCATATATATTCATGCGTATGGATACATATACATTTGTGTGAATATGTGTATACACTTAAGTGTATATATACATTTAATTTTATGTTGGTAATAACAGCATTAAGTCTCATAGTAAATATCTCAGTATAGAAGCAACATTTTGACTCATTGTTTTGTGGATGCAGTTTTAATACTAAAAAGCACAATTGTTTGATTTTAAATGTCACAAAAATTGGGGCAAAAACTGAAAGTTTTGTTCTTTTTATAATTTATTTGGAAGATCACAATATCATTTCTCTCAATCTAATTTATCTTGAATTACACTGAGGTGTGCTTTTCTATTCTTTGTCATATATAGCATGTCTGGACTTATTATACTAATTAGATCAAGGGAACAATTTTACTCTCTCATTATTTCAGAGGCTATAGCTAGAAATTCCAACCCAGATTAGCCATGCAAATTCCTATTATTTTTCTCTGTGGTAACATATTTGGGTAGATGTTGTTGTTGTCCAGCATTTGAAAGTAACCCGCCCATTTTTTAAGTCCAGTTGTGTGCCTAAAATATTCTCTTTAAAGGCAGAAAATGAATGTTGTGTAATCACTTTGAACATGTGTCAGTAATAGAATCCTATTAGTTCCAGTTATAAATTTGAATTTAGGCACCTGTATTCTCAGTGAGACTGAGAGAACTTGAATTGTTTGTGCCATAATCGTTTTTAATTCCCAGAAGATAGCACAAAATTAAAAGGAAAAGCTGAGAAAATATGTTGAATTGAACTAAAAGAATAAGCTAACTGAGCACCATGGAGCATGCTTGTAAGCCCAGCAAAGGGGGAAGCTGAGGCAAGAGTATCCCAGGTTCAAGGCCAGAGCCTGGCCATACAAATCAGTGAGACTTTGTCACAAAATAAAGTAAAAGTTAGGGTACCTGGAGGTGTTGCTCAGTGATAGAGCATTTGTTTAGCATATGTGAAGTCCTGGGTTCAATGTGCCCCAGTACGGAAAGAAGGAAAGAAAGAAGGAAAGAACAAAGGAAAGAAGGAAGGAGGGGAGGAAGGAAGGAAGGAAGGAAGGAAGGAAGGAAGGAAGGAAGGAATTTCTATCATTTTTCTGAGATTTTGCATTGACAAAACATCTATACAGTAATTGAAGTACAGATATTTCTAGAACTATATTTAAGTTGATATAGCTATTTTTAAAGCATTCATAAACAAGATATAGTCAAAAATATTTTTCTACAGAGTGTCCATATGTTCTCTGTGGAAAAATTTTAAAATGTCTTCCAATTGTTTTAGTTATATAAGCATATAATATTCCAAATATTCTAAGATTTCAATGTCTTAATGAACTAGAAACCATCTTGTGTATATGGCTTCAAATCATTTTGAACTCCTATCTATTGAAGCCACTGCTGCTGTGGGTAACTCCATGAAAATTTTCAGCAGCTTGGCATAGGGTAATCTGATAGTGTCTTGACAATGCACAGTGGGTGCTCTGACTTTCTGCTCAGTGTTTCCCTGACACTGAGTGGATATGCCTTACAAAGGATTTGGCAGTCACATATGCAATATGTTGAGGCTAAATCAACAGATAAGTGGCTTCCTTTTTTATGTCTTTGCTGGGTGGTTGTGAGATATAACAGGATTCTTAGAAATTCCTTTGGATCAAGCAATCTTCTGAGAGGTGACCAACTCAGTAACATCTTTTTGGATGAACTTCTTGTCTTATCTTCTCCTCCCTAGGCACCGAGTCTCCCTAAATTCACATTTCCAAAGAAAACACTCATTTCTTTTCCTTGGTCTCAGAGTCTCCTTTGGGAAAATACAGGCTAAGACATTGAATCTCATTATTAAATATATTGTTGATGCTAAATGGTTCTGTCAAATTTCAAAGAGATAAATAAAATAAAGTAACTTAAAATGCAGACTTATACTTATGATACAATCCTGAGAAAATGAAGGAAAAGATGACTTCACAGTGTATTTGAAATAAAATTACCACGGAATGTGAATTTTAAAAAGTGATGGAAAAATTGCATTATGTCCACTGCTGGGTAGTGGAAAAAAAATTAATTCACAGGTTGCTTTAACTAGAGTAGCCAATATCATAGCCATATATAGACAACAATTTAAATTCTACAAAGCAAATCTTCCTTGGAATTAAAGCCATGTCATTAGTTTGAAATATATTGGGTTTATAGTGTAGCTTACAGTTAATGTTTGTATTTATCTTTGTTTTTTGATTATACAAAAACTATTAGCATAAAGAATTTAAAACTTCAAGCATGTCTGTTGTTGGGACATCACTTTATATAATCATATATTAAAATGATTTAATCAATTCTAGGGACTTATGAGTAGATCACCCCAAAATGGATCCATTTATTATTCAAATTTCAAAAAGGGGGCTCAAAGAAGAAAACCTACACAAAGTCCCCTTGGAATTATTTATAACTATTAATAGAAATTCAGGACCCAGGTTCATCAGTGGATGCAATCAAGAGTTGCTATTTTATATCACTTTATGACTTTTTATGAAATATGCAATAAATTATTTCCCACTAATTACTTCATGGTTTTTCAAAGAATGAGATGGCAATGTAAATAGAACCTAAAGTCCATCCACCTGAGATATCTGTCTGCATTCACTCAAGAGCAGCATGACCCAACAGCTGTTTCTGCTTTAAAGATCATTGGAAATTTATAAACAGTTTCTTCTTTCCTGTTTTTCTTAGGCTTAAATTGTCCAATAATCAAAAATAGACAAATTTAATAGACATATCATGAGCAAATCCAAAAATAATAAATATCTGGAGGATACAGCCCTCTACAGAAAGTCCTTTTGTAAGAATTTGGAAACACCTGTGACAGGTCTTGCAATCATGTAAATCTAGGTTCAAATCTTCATTCTGCCCCTTGGTCTATATATAACATACGTAGCCTTAGACAAACTAGATGCCACATTGATGTATCGGCTCAGTACGTGGAGAGAAAGGAAAAGCAACAAATTTAATAACTACAAGTGTTGTTTTTTCCAGTACCTTTATGTATAGAACACAGGAAGCAATGGAATAAATACAACACATATAAACATTTATTGTACCCTTTGTGGTTGTTGGTGGGTGCCATTGAGTGGGTATCCAACTCATAGCGACCCTCATAGGGTTTTCAATGGCTGATTGTTTCTGGATTGCCTAGGGAGTGGATTGTCGTGTCCTTCTCCCATGATTGTACCCTTTAGGTACCTTTAATTCTCTCTCTGATTAATGATCTACAATTACTCTTTTCCTAAAAAAGAATGAATATAAAATAAGAAAAATATCTTAAATGAAAATATAGCTTCACTGATTGGCTTGGGAAGGGTATGGTAAGAGCTGAAACTTTAGCTACTGAAGACTGATAAGGGATATCAATGCATCAGTACTGTACAGGGCAATGAGCAGCCTCCATCCCCATTTTGGAGGTCATTGTCATCTCATTCTGTTCCAGTTTCTATGTCGAAACTTAAATCTTTCTTTCAGCAGGATCATATTGGTGGGTCTTTGTTGGGTCACATACATGGCTAGAGGAGAAGAGAGTGGGAGCTTCCTTGACTCTATTAATTGTTTCTTTTGCTGTACATAAGCTTTTTAATTTCATGTAATCCCATTTATCTGTTCTTGTTGCAATTTCTCGAGCAATTGGAGTCCTATTAAGGAAATACTTTCCTATGCCTATATGATGGAGTGTGTTGCCTATCTTGTCTTCTATAAGTTTTAAAGTTTCTGGTTTTATGTTGAGATCTTTTATCCATTTTGAGTTAACTCTCAGGCATATTGAGAGATGTGGGTCAGTTTTCATTTTTCTGCATGCGGATGACCATGTTTCCCAGCACCATTTACTGAAAAGGCTATCCTTTTTCCAGTTTACTTGCTTTGCTCCTTTACTGAAAATCAGGTGCCTATAGGTGTTTTGAGGTATTTCTGGGTCTTCTATTCTGTTCCAGATGTCTTCAGGCCTATTTTTGTGCCAGTACCAAGCTGTTTTTGCTACCACTGCCCTATAGTATAGCTTGAAGTCAGGGATTATGATTCTACCTGCATTAGTTTTGCAGCTTAAGAGTGTTTTGGCTATTCATGGTCTTTTGTGGTTCCATATGAATTTTTGGATCATGATAAAAATTGTGGAGAAGATAGCTATAACAGGCAAATACCTTAATATCATAAAAGCCATGTATGACAAATGTACAGCCAACCTTATATTAAATGGAGAAAAACTGAAACCATTTCCTCTTAGATCCGAAATAAGATAAGAATATCCCCTCTCTCCTATTCTATTTAACATAGTAACTGAAGTCCTTGCCAGGGCAATCAGACAAGAGAAAGAAACCAAAGGGATGGAGATTGGCAACAAAGAGGTCAAATTATCCTTATTTGCAGATCATATGATCCTATACCTGAAAGACCCCAAAACCTCAACCAGAAAACTGCTAGAACTAATTAACTCCTTCAGCAAAGTCGCTGGTTATAGAATCAACACACAAAAATCAATAGCTTTACTTTACACCGACTGCAAACAGGAAGAGAAGGAAATTTCAGAAAAAATACCATTCACAATAGCCCATCAGAAAATTAAACACCTCTGAGTCAATCTAACCAAAGATCCTTCAGAGCTCTACAAGGAAAATTTCAAAATATTAAAGAAAGAAATAGCAGAGGATACTGAAAAATGGAAAGACCTTCTCTGCTCCTGGATAGAGAGAATTAATATAGTAAAAATGGCTAACCTATCAAAAACAATCTATAGATTCAATGCAATACCCACTACATTTCCACTGACTGACTTTACAGAAATAGAAAAAAATGATCCAAACTCACTTTCAAATTCATTTTCATTGAATAAGAATGTTAAGTGTGTGGTATTTGGTTTTGATGTGAATAAAACCTTGTTGTTGTTGTTAGGTGCCTTCGCATCAGGTCCAACTAACAGCGACCCTCATAGGGTTTTCAGTGGCTATTTCAGGATTGCCTTGGGAGTGGGATGCCAAGTCCTTCTCCTGTTTTGTGGTGCTGGGGAATTGAACTAGGGACCTCAGGGACTGCAGAGCAGTGCTCTACCAACTGAGCTAAATCCCAGCCCAAACCTTAGGCAACTATAAAAGCTCTTATAGTTATATTATTATGGCCAAAATCTTTCTAAGACTTTTATTTTGTAAATATGCTTCATATTTTCTTATTTCTATCTTGTTGGGTCAGGAAATTTTTGGTTTGAATTATCTCACATCAAGGAATTCTAGGTTTATTTGGAGTTAGTCCAATGTAATCACCAATAGGGGCCAGAGGAAATTAGATAGAATGGGCTAAAACCAAAGGAATATTATTGAGGATATTACCACTGAAGACAACTGGACATTCTTCTCGGAAGGAAATTTGGGCAATCTGAGCCAACATATTGTTGTTATTGTTGTTAGGTGCCTTCAATTTAGTATCTGACTCAGAGACCCTACATACAACAGGCAAACACTATTGTCAGTGCTTCTCTACTATTCATAGGGTTTTTAATGGTGGATTAATTTTTGGGAGTGAATTTCAGTGTCCTTGTCCCATGCCTACAGTATCTGGTGTTCCCAGGTGGTTGCCCATCCAAGTACTAACCAGGCCCAATGCCGTTTAGCTTCCAAAATCTGATGGGATCAATTGCCACAGTGCTATAGCTGCAGGCTAGAGCCAACATACTGCAGAGTTATCCCACCTGAGGCATGAAGGAGCTACATTATGATTCAACAACTCATATGTCATTGGTTAATGTCTTGATCTTGTTGATTTTAGGTGCCATTGGGTCTGATCTAACTAATAGTGAGCTTTTGTACAACACAACAAAACACTACGTAACACTGCCATATCCAACACTATTGTCAGTGCTTCTCTGCTATACATAGGGTTTTCAATGGCTGATTATTTTGAGAAAAGGCTGCCAGGTCTTTCTCCTGAGGCCATAGCACATGGTATTCCTGGGCAGTCTCCCATCCAAGGACTAGCCAGGACTGACCCTGCCTTGCTTCCAAGATCAGATGGCTCAGACACCAGGGTGGTATGGCAGTAGATAGTGACTTGTCTTAGGTACTGTTAATTCCAGAACTTCCCAGTCAGCCCTTCCCAGGGAACAATTACTCTAGTGGCCAAAGGAACTTCCCAGGTATCAAAGCCATAGATTCTGGTAACTGAAAGTTAGACTGGTATGCCAAGGGGATACTGGCGGCATTCTGAAAGTGCTGAAGGTTTGTCAACATTACTCATTTTTCATGTAGAAGTCAAAACAGATTTTCTTTGATGTTTATATCAAAGTACAAACTACACTTAATTAATGGCATGGAAAACATATTAATGCTTATTATGGAAACAACAAATTAAAATTATTTATTTTGGTTTGTGTCCCTAATTCTCAAATTATTATCCAGATTACAAAAGATATAAATGTCTATTACTTCACTCCATTTCCCAGAATTAGTCATACAATATACCAGCAATACTGTGAGGATCTTCCAGAAGGTAGTAAATAACATCTCAAAATTCTGAGTAGTGTTTGAAACCAGAAAGAATCACAACTAATGAATGACATTGTTAATATCTTTACTAATGTTCATCACAGATTGTTGTTGTTGTTAGTTGCCGTTGAGGCATAGAGACCCTATGTACAACAGGTGAAACACTATGGTTAGTGCTTTTCTGCTATTCATAGGGTTTTCAATAGTGGATTGATTTTTGGGAGTGGGTTTCCAGGTCCCTCTCCCAAGCCTACAGTGTCTGGTGTTCCCAGGCAGTCTCCCATCCAGGTACTAACCAGGCCTGACTCTGCTTAGCTTCCAGATCTGACAGGATGGGATGCCATAGTGCTATGGCTGCAGGCTCATCACAGATTAGTTCACATAAATTCAGACCATGCATGTAGTTCACCTCCATTTAGAGTGTTTTTAAAATTTTTTTAAATTTTTCACACGGAAGAGTTGAATTTAGGGACTCTGGCATATTTTCTACTACAGTGTTGTACTCCCAGCACTCCCTATTTATTTATTTATTTATTTATTTATTTATTTATTTATTCACATTTTGAGACAGGGTCTTGCTATCTTGTGCCAGCTGTCTTTGTCCCCAAACTCATCATATCCTGGCTCAGCCTCCTAAGTTGCTGAGATTTACAGGCATGAAACAAAAAACCTGGCCTCCTGACTTTAGGTGTGTATTCTGTTCCATTATAATCCAGCCGGAATTTATTGAGTGCTAACAATGTGAAATGAAAGTGTGAATTTTACTGTATTTACTTCAGAAAATTAATTTGAGAAGGAAATGCTGGCCTCTGAAACATGAAAGAGTAACCTGCACAGAAATTTATTCATAAAACAAATTCTTATCAAATACTATTGGTCAACACATTTTTAATTGTGCTCTTTCCATAATGTACTACCATTTTTTCTTTATTTTTATGGTCTAATCTATTTATTTCATTCATTTCACTATAGAATATTTCAACCATGCAGCTAAATTGGATGAAATATACTGTGAACACCAATATACCTATTATCTATTCTACATTTAGCATTTGATTATTTTTGCATTATCACCTAAGTCTATATGTGTTCCCAGCCACTAGTGTTCCAGTAACAACCACAAATTCAGTGACTAAGAAGACAACACAGATTTATTACCTTACAATTCTCAAGGTCCGAAGTGTCAAATGGGTTCCACCAGTGTTGGTAATCCCTGTACTCCTTTCAGAGGCTTTCAGAAGACTCTCATGAGGAGTCTTATTTCCTTGCCTTTTCCAGATTCTGAAGTCACCTGCATTCCTTGGATTATGAATTTTTCCTGTACTTTATTTTAATTAATTTATTTATATTTCTTTGGTTCAGGGATTGAACCAGGACCTCAGGCCTGCTAGGTAAGCATGCTGCCACTGAGCCACATCCTCATCAATGTAGTACCTGCAATTTTTTTTCTTACTGACCCATGCTTCCTTTATCAGAACTCCTTTACTGACTCCTCTGTCATACTCTACCACTTTTTAAGACCCTTAGTGACAACATTGGAACTAGGATAATTCAGAATAATCTCCCTATTTTAAGATTGTTAAATTAGCTGGGTGTGAGGGTGCAAACCTGTAGTCCCAGTGACTTAGTAGGTAGAGGCAGGAAGATCACAGGTTTGAGACCAGAGGCAGCCTGCATAACTTAGTGAGACTCTGTATCATTTTACAAAATTAGAAGGGATGCAGGTCGGTGGCAGAGCACATGCAAAGTATCTACAAGGTCCTGGGTTCAGCCCCAAAGTACCAGAAAAAAGAAAAAAAAAGATTCTTAAAGTAATGACATCTACAAAGTCTCCTTTGTCCTTTAAAATAATTCATTCACAGTGTCTAGATTAGGACATAGACAATTTGGCATAGGAAGGCATTATTCTCCTTACTATACCATCTATCCTCTGTCTAGCTCTCTTTCTATTTATCAATCTATCTGATATTTTGAGGGCATTAAAGTGAATTTCAGATTGTTTATTATTAAAGGCAACTGTCTTTGGAGGTCTAAGAAAAATTGTTCTCTTTAATCTCACTTAAAGAAGTGTACATTTTATATTTTCATATTTTTCAAGAATTTATGCAAGTGCTTATATATTTTGCTACCCTGTACCTGCATTTTTAATACTACCTTTAGTATATTAACATGAGTGATGATGCACTTATACTTTATATTTGTTCTGATAGTTGTTTTCTTTTTGCTGTTTTTATAAATATTTGCATTAAAGAAGTACAAATTGAACTCTCCTTAGAAAATTGTTTCATGATCATAGAAAAATAGTCTGTATTCCATTGCAGTGTGTTATCCATATGGACTGAATTTAGCCCCATTATGTCTCTCTCTCTCTCTCTCTCTCTCTATATATATATATATATATATATATATATATATATATATATATATAGCCAACCCTGTACAAATTATCCTGTAATAAATCACATATTTCTCCCTTTCCAAGGTGAACATTTTGCAATGGAAATATAAAATGGTGAATAGATCAGTTATATGGATCTTTCTCTATAATATTTTATCAACTTTGAATTTAAAAGTTTATTTAAACATTGAATTAATTATAACTAAATATGTTTCAACTCAGAACTCAATAAATTTGCAATTATCATATTAACTAACATATACTGAATACCAAGTATGTGCCAGACAATGTGGATTACTCTATATTAGCACTCCTACTATATAGATGAGGGACAAAAAGGATGGATATCTTAATTTAAATACTTGTGCTCATATAGCCAATGAATGGAGAAACCAAGCTCAAAATGACCCTTTTGTAAATTCTGCCTGATGTCTAGAGGGAGAATAGGAAGTAAGATAACCATCTTAGTCAGTATGGAATAAAGGGAGAATTTCTGTCTTAGTCAATTTGTTGCTATTACAATGCAATAGACTGAGAGGCTTCAATAATGAAAATATATTTCTCACAGTTAGGTAGCCTGAGAAATCCAAGATCAAGACACCAACAGATCCAGTGTCTGGTGAGGGTCCATTTCCTGGCTTGCAGAATAGAGTTGTTGCATACTGTCAAGTTGAGTCCAACTAATAGCAACCCTATGTAAAGCCGGATGAAACACTATCCAACACTCTGTCATGCACACGCTCTTTATATGTTCAATTGCATTGTTGCAGCCTCACTGTTTCTGCTCATTTTGAGTCGTGCCACATCAGCAGATGGAGATCTTAAGGGCTTTATTCCATTTCCTTCCTTAAGATCAACTCTACTTTGAGGAGGCAACACTTCCCCAGTCTTCTGGAATGACCCCCCAGCCTGGGGGGCTCATTTTCTGGTGTTTTATTTCACAGTGCTTCTCCACTATTTGTAGGATTTGCAATGGTAATTGTTTTGAGAGTGGGGTTCCAGATTCTTCTCTCTAGTCAGTCTTAGTCTGAAAGCTCAGCTGAAATCTGTCCATCATGGAAGACCGTGCTGGTATCTGAAATACTGATGGCATAGTTTTCAGCATCACAGCAAGACACAAGCCCCCATAGCATGACAAGCTGACAAATATGGGGGATGCAGAATATAGAGAGAAAAACATCAGCTTTCTCCTTCTCTTCTTATGAGGTCACTAATCCCTTTATGAGCCTGCTGCTGTAGCCCTGTCCGATCCTATGAGATCTCAGAAGCTAATCAGGGTCAGGCCTGGTTAGTACTTGGATGGGAGACCACCTGGGAACACCAGGTGCTGTAGGCTTGGGAGAAGGACCCGGTAACCAGCTTCCAAAAATCAATCCGCCATTGAAAACCCTATGAACAGCAGAAAAGCAATGACAATAGTGTTTCTGCTGATGTACACAGGGTTGCTATGAGTTGGATACCAACTTGATGGCACCTAACAACAGCAACAATCCCTTTCATGAGGGCTCTACTGTTCTAACCTAATAATAATCTGAAAAAGCCTTACCTCCTATACTATCAGATTGAGGTGGAGGGTTTCAACATTTGAATTTGGGGGAGGGGGAACACAAATATTTACGTCACATTTTTTAATGGTTGTAACTTTCAAAAAGTATTGGAAGTTCGGTCAATTGTGGAAATCAGAGTATGGTTTCCAGGGCCAAGATAACAGGATGCTAAAGTACACCTAGCAGTGTTGTCCAGGAAATATGATTTTGCTCCCATAAGAGAGCCTTTGGTAATGTCTGGAGACATTTTTGCTTGCCATAATTATGTGCATGGGAGAAGGATGTGGCAATCCATTTCCAGGGCAATCCAAAACAATAAGCGATTGAAAACCCTAAGAGGGTTGCTATGAGTCTGACAGGGCTTCACAGCACCTAATTGTTGGGGATTTTTAAAATAATATTTCCCAGCTAGGGTCCCTCATAACAGCCTGAGGGGCTGACCCCTAGCTGACCCCAAGGCTCATCTCACTCACTCAAACCAGCCCCTCCCATCGAGTGAGAAAAGATGGCCCCCGGCCAGCTTGACCAGCCTTAACCACCTTAGTTTTGATTGGCTCCCCTCATCACCTTGCAGGCAGTAACTGTCTCTACTTGGCAGTTATGTCCATTTGCCCACTGTACCGGCCAGCTGTGTGCCCTGATTGGCTGAACCCCACCATGTGACCCCTCCAGGACCCTATAAAAGCAGGGCTCCTGGACCCCATCTTCACCCCTATGATCCCTGTAGCACCACCGATCCTGACCTCTCTGACCATCTCCTGAACCTCATCACCTGGACCAGCGCTCCCTACTCCAGCAAGACCATCTAGCAAGCTGGCGAGTTCAAGCCCAGGGGCCCCGAAGAGCCGAAGGCATCTAGCAAGCCACGAAGAGCCTCCCAACTCCTCCCATCCTTGGGAAGGAGGGGGGTAAAGAAGGCGAGCCTCGAGAGTCAAGACCATCGGACTTCAACTGAACACCAGTGGCTGTGGCTGTGCCTTTGAGACTGAGCTGTACCAGCACTGAGCCTGCAGCATTCCATGCTGCAGGCCTAGAGCCAGCACTTAAAGGGATAGAGCCTCGCTCTATAGGGGCTGCTTGCTCCTTGCTCTCAATAAGGGGAGCACCCCAATAAACCTTCCCTGTCCTTCTCCAACCATCTGAAGGTCTCCCGAGGTCCTTCTTTCCCGACATCGGCCACGTTATTATGTTGAGGGTTTGGCCCTAACTTTAGCCGGGCTAGAGCTAAAACCCCGATACCTAATAACAACAAATAATTATGTGAGGTTGTCACTAGCATCTAGTGGGTAAAAAACAGAGATGTTGCAGTACTTCCTACAATGCAAAGGTTCCCCCACCACCACAACCAAGAAAAATCGTCATACAAAGCACCAACACTGAGCTAGAGACATAAACTTCAGTGTGTACAAATGCCTGAAACATGGCCTTTATAGGGGCCAAGTGATGGCAAGTGGTTACAACAGAGGGATGTAGCATAGAACAAGAGAGGAGAGGATGGTGAGACAGGTGTATGTCACTCAGAAATGGTTTTGTTGTTAGGCAGAAAAGTCTAGACTTTTGTCTTCTAATAGGGAACCAATGAATAACTTTTGATAGTAAGGAGACATGATAAGTTTGTGTGTATTGAAAGGGATTAGTTTATGTGAGCCAAATAAGAAAATGCATATTAAGTCAGTTTATAAAATTCTGTCTAAATTTTCGCCATTATTATTCATGTAAGTCAGGCCTCATAATTAAAATAGTGTGCCACCAAATGAGATTTATTAGAGCAATAAAAGTCAGATCATAATTTGACAAAATCATCTACCAATGATCTAATACATTATGACTATATGTCTAAAGAGGTAAATCATATTTGGTTTGATATTTACAAATGTACCACTTCTTACTCCCTTCATAGCTATTTTTATTTCTGCCTCATCATGTATGCATTCATATTATCCCTCCGCTAGTCTTCTAAGTCAGCTCTGTCCCATTACTCTCTGTCAGTGTTATATACTGTTTTAGCATCTATAGTAGTACCCATCATGTTATTAATTAAGGTAAACACAATTGCATAGTAAAAAGTAGAATACACAAAAAGCAATACTTTTCCATTTATTTTTCTCCATATTCTCTTTTCTCTTTTTTTTCTGTTTGTTTTCTTTTTTCTCTTCATTGTTCTGTCTTTTCTGGTTTTTTTTTTCCATTGACTAATGGCAATATGGGAAAAAACAACATGAACAAGAAACGCTTATCAGAGCCTAAACAAGAAATCTAACCATGTTATTTTTGAGTTATAATCATGAATGATGTTAGAGAAGATCTCTGGTATCCCTCTAAGATTCCCTGCAATGGCCTTAACTCCTGGTATTTGCAGCCTAGTATAATTTTCTTCCCTTAAATAATTTGTGACTAATTAAGATAACTTTTTAGCATGGAGGGACTGGCATTTCTATAATTAGATTATGAGCCATTGATGTTTGTCTTGCTAGGAGGATTCTCTCGTTGGCTTCGGTAAAGCCAGCTCCCACATGGAAGAGCTTATATGCCAAGGGCCTACAGAAAGTTTCCAGCTGATAGCTCACTAAGAACTGAGCCCTTCCTCTAAGAGATCTTAAGGCACTGAGGACCTGGCAATAGACACCTGAGTTAGACTGGAAGTGGATCTTTTTGTAATTCAGCCTTAAGAAGATAGTCCAGCCTCTGTAGATACTTTATTTGTTGGCTTCTGGTAGACTGAAGTAGAGGAACAGCTATTTCAAATCCCACCTTCTGAACCACAGAACCTGTAAATAATAAAACTCTGTTATTTTAAGTCACTAAACATTGGACTAACTGTACTGAAATGTTAGAGATACATGACTCTTCATCTAGGTTTCATCTAAGATTCAACATCTCTCTCATGAATGATAGGCACTGATACCAAAGTAATGAAATATATGTGGCTTTAAATTAGAAGATCTGAAAATAGCTATGTTCCCTGTGAACTAGGTGACTTTAATGAAGCCAAGACATTTTACCCAAATATTTAATTATTCCCAAGATCCTGAAATATAGATACAAGGCAACCTTTTCCTTCTCTACAAGGACAAACACCTTTGGATCCTTAACCATGTTTATTGTGTAGAACAACAAAATTATAACATTATTTTGTTCTAATACTTGACACAATATATATTAGTGACAATACTAGATGCTATAGTAGATTTAACCAAAACAACAGCACAATACAATAATCATTTGTGTCATTCATATAATGCTCAAAATGGGTGTTTCATTATTTGTTTATTTTTTAGCTGTACTTGGGGGTTAAACTCAGGACCTCACACTTACTTTGCAAATGCTGTGCCTCGGGGCTACATCCATTTTTTCACTTTTTAATTTTGAGTCAGGGTCTCACTAAGTGGCACAGGCTGCCTCTAGCTTTGAACTTGAGGTCCTCCTGGATCCTCCTTCTGAGTGGCTGGGATTACAGGTGTGCCCCACCATTTCTGGCTTCAAAATGGTATTTATGATCTGCATGACTTCTTATCAGTTTCAGATTAGAAATCCTTGAGTTTTCCTGTCTTGAGGCTTCACCATTTTCAATTCCTTTCCAAAATTGTCACAGAAGAGGAGAAAGGATGGAGTGCTGTTCAAGAGAAGAGTTTCTGAGCAAAGATAGGAATTGGGTAAAATAATTTCTGCCAAAAAATCTTTGGCCATAATTAGTCATGTGGTCATACTTAATCATCAGGAAGGCTGAGGAACAGAGTCCAGCTACACCCAGCAGGAAATATAAACAGATTTAGTGACCACATAACCAGGGTTTTCCACGTATCCTGACTCTTCTGCTTTGCAATGGGGATTTAAGAGTAGCTTAACACACTTGATGATGTTCATATCAAAACAATAGAGTCATAAGGACAGAATTCAGTTCTTTCAATTCTTATTTGCTACTTGACTTTTAGTAATTCTACATGGAAAACACAGGTAATAAGTGATTATTTTATTGAGTTTTCTAAAGTTATTAAGGAAGAAGGACCTGGCAACCCACTCTCAAAACAATTCGTCATTGAAAACCATGTGAAGAGCAGAGAAACACTGACAATAGCACTGGGCATGGCACAGCAGCAGCGTTGGGGAATGTTTCCTCTGTTGTACATAGAGTTGCTATGAGTCTTCTGATTCAAGGGTACCTAACAACGAGAACAAAATTATTAAAACTTTTGGTATTATTAAAGACTATTTATAAAGATTAAAATATTTGATTAATCAACATGTAATTACTTAGTATTCCAATTAAAAAGAAGTAAGCCTTGGGTCTCCATTTGTGTTGAAAGGGTAAATGAAATATAGCCTTTCTCTAATCTTACATTAATGACAATTAATTAATGAAAGTGTAGTTCAGTTGAAAGAAAACTTTTAGAGGTATATGTAGGTTTCCTAGTTGTATCACTTTAATTAGAAATATGGATTCCATTAATATTTATTTTGACTAAGTTTAAATTTCATGATATTAGATAAGCAGCACTAGAAAGAAAAAAAATTGCATTGTCTGAAATGAATTGTACTCATTCTAACATTTGTTAACCTTTACCTAAATGATCTATTTCAAAGAGGTCCATGTGACCATGAGATGGGAAACTTTGGTGGCTTGAATTTACCAAATGCAATCATGCTGCTTCTAATCCTAGACAATTAATTCTACTTTCACATTAGTTGATCAGTTTTCAAACTCTTGGTTTAGCTAGTTCATAAGCAATGTTTTTGTTTGTTTTGTTTAATTTTGCTTTATACTCTCCGGAAAATTGATGTTCTTAAATCCGAGTTTATTTCCTTAACTATGCCACTAAAACATAATTCTGTTGGTTACCATTTTGTTTTTGTTTTTTGTTTTTATTTTGCTGTTTGTGAGGATTGAACCCAGGGCTTGACACTAAGTTTTCAATGCTCTACCACTGGGATGTACTTCAGTCTATTCTTTAATTTTGACTTTGAGTTAAGGTATCCCTAAGTTACACAGACTGCCTCTGGCCTTGAACTTGTGATCCTCCTGTCTTTTCCCGTGAGGCACTGTGATTAGAAGCATTTTCCACCATACTCAGCTCTGTTTACCGGTTTTCTAATTGGAAGGTTGTTTCTCTGTTTTTTAATTACAGTGCATTTATTGTACAAAGTAAGGGGTTTTGCTGTTCTAGTGTACTTTGAGCATATTCACTCACTCCACTAATTTTTATTATCTCCTTCCTACTTCTCCTCACCTTTTCCCTTTCATCTTCTATACTATCCCTATAGTCTCCCCTTTTAGAGTCAAGAACTCTCTATTTTTTTCCCCTGACTTCCACATATGAATAAAAAGATGTCATGTTTGTTTAAGTCTGGCTTACTTTATTTAATATGATGATTTCCAGTTCCATTTATTTTCCTGCAAATGACATTATGCTATTCTTTATGGCTGAGTAAAACTCATATATATATCTATATATCTATATATCTATATCTATCTATCTATCTATCTATCTATCTATCTATCTATCTATATATCTATATATCTCACATTTTATTTATCCATTTATCTGTTGATTGGCTGCTAGGCTGATTCTATAATTTTGCTATCAAGTATTGCTGAATCATACAGAAGTCCTATTTTCAGTCTTTTAAGGAGCTTCTTTACTGGCTTCCACAGTAGCTGGACCAATTTACATTTCCACAAGTAGTAAATAAGAGTTCCTTTTTCTCCACATCCTCATCAGCCTTTTTTTTTTTTTCCTAATAAAAAATAGCCATTCTGACTAGGTTGAGATGCAACCTCAGTGTCGTTCTGAGCTGCATTTCCTTGATGGCTAAGGATATTGAAAATTTTTTTTTGAGTATTTATTGACCATTTGTACTTCTCCATTTAAAAAGATTATATATTTTCACTGTCCATTTATTAATTTGATTATTCTTTTGTTTATTTTTTGACTTTTTTGTGTATTCTATATACTATTCCTCTGGCCAATTAATATTTGGAAAAGATTTTCTCCCACTCTGTAGTCATCCCTTCCCTGTGTTGAATGGTTCTTTCACTGGGTAGAAGCTTTTTAATATAATGAAATCTCATTTACGTATTCTTGCTCATACTTTCTAAGGTATTGAAATTCTATTCAGAAAACTTTTTCATATCCCTACATCTTCAAATGTTTCCTATGTTTTTCTCTAGTTACTTCCCAGTTTCAGATCTCACACTAAATTCTTTGGTCCATTTTGAATTGATTTTTGTGCAAAGTGACAGATAAGGATTTAGATCCAATTTTCTACATGTGGATATCTAACATTGTGATGGTTCTCCCAGAACCACTGGTTAAAAAGGCTCCCTTTTTTCCAGTGTATGTTTTTCATAATTTTGTTAAGAATCAGATGACTATAGACACTTGGGCTTAATTCTAGAAGTTCTACTCTGTTGCATTGGTCTATGTGTCTGTTTTTGTAGCAGTACCATGCTGTTTCATTACTGTGGTTTTGTAGTATAGTTTAATTTCAGGTATTGTGATATCTCACATATTGTTCTTTTTATGCAGAATTGCTTTGGCTAATCAAAATCATTTTTGTTTCCATATCAATTTTAGGATAGCTTTTTTCTATTTCTGTGAAGAATGTAACTGGAATTTTGTTAGGGATTGCATTGAACTAGTATATCATTTTTGGTAACAGCCATTCGAATGATATTTATTCTGCTGATTCACAAACATGGGATGTCTTTCCATTGTCTAGGGTCTACTATAATTTCTTTCTTCAGTGATTTTTAGTTTTTATTTTAGATGGATTTAACATCTTTACCTCAGTTCCTATGTATTTTTGTTATTGTTATTTTTTGTTGTTTTTGAAGCTATTGTGAATGATATTTTTTTTCCTGACTTCTCTTTCAGCGAGTTCAATTGTTAGTGTATAGAAAAGCTACTGATTTCTGGGCATGGTGGCTCATGCTTGTAGTCCCACGAACTCCAGAGAAAGAGATAGGAGGATCACAGATTCAATGCTAGAGGAAGCCTGCATAACTTAGTGAAACCCCATGTCAAGCTAAAAAGTAAAAAATTGGGCTAGGGTGCATCACAATGTTACAGCACTTGCAAAGTATGTGCAAAGCCCTGAGTTCAACACCCCAACTACTGGAAAAAAAAAAGAAAGAAAGAAACAGAAAGTAAAGGAGAAGATACTGATTTTTGCATGTTGGTTTTGTATACTCTTAATTTGCTGAACGTCTTTACTAAATCTAAGAGTCTTCTGGTAGAGATTTTTGGGTCTTAAATTAAAGGATCATATCATCTGCAAAATGGGAGAAGGGCCTGGCAATCCACTCCCAAGGCAATCCCGAAAGAGTCAGCCATTGAAAACCCTGTGAGGGTCGCTATGAGTCGGATACCGACTTGATGGCACCTAACAACAACAACAACAACAACAACAACAACAACATCATCATCTGCAAAAGCCTGCAGCCATAGAAATGTGGCCTCCCACCCTGTGAGATGTAGAAGGTAAGCAGGGTCGGGACTGATAAGAACTTGGCTGGGAGACGTCCTGGGAACACCAGATACTGTAGGCTTGGGAGGAGGACTTGACAACCCACTCCCAAAGATCAACCCACCATTGAAAACTCTATGAATAGCACTGACAATACACAGCCCCTAAAAGCATCATCTGCAAACAGGGATAATTTGACTTCTTCCCATTATTTTCTTTTCTTGCCTTACTGCCTGAGCTAAGAACTCAATAATTTTACTAAATAAGAGCATGATAGGGGAAAATTTTGCCTTGTTCTTGATTTTAGAGGAAATCCTCAAGTTTGCCCCATTCAGTATAATGTTGGCTATGAGTCTGTTGTATATAGGTTTAATTGTATTGAAGTATAATCCTTCTATTTCCTTGTATCTTCAGGATTTTTATCAGAAAGAAATGTTGGATTTTGTCAAAGACTTTTAATGTATCTATTGAGATGATTAACTGAGTTTTTTCCTTGATGTTGTTAATATGGTGAATTATGCTTATTCTTTTGTGTAATAATAAACAAAACAATGGAAGGAGAGAGGGAGGGATTCTAAAACTTCTATAATTTTACAAATAGTCAAGCGCAAATGAACAAGTGTGGGGTCAGTTGACAAGAATATCGGAGCTTTCTGGAGGTCAAAATTTCTATGCCTGCTTTGTGAACATAGTTTAGCAGATTGAATGAGACCTTGTTAGTATTCAAAAAGATAAGAATATATACTGCAAATAGAAGCTGGGAAAAAAAGATGCTGATAAGCTGTAAAAATCTTTGTGGGGTGAGTCATCCAGTAATTGGAGCTAGGAATAGGAGGAGAATGTTATGTTTACCTCAAATTCACCAACAAAACTGCTGAGTATCCATTAAGTACTGTGCATTTTTGGGATTCTAACTAGCTCAACTTCTTGTGCCTCAAACTATATTAATGTTGAAAAGGTAGACAAGAGGAAATAAAATGATAGCATAGCCTGTAGCAGTGTTATATACTGTATTGTCTTCTTCTAAAATTTATATGTTGAATCCTAACTCCCAATGTGTCTATGTTTAAAACTCAGGCCTTTATGGCCGAAAACAAGGTTAAATGAAGTAATACTGGTGGGCCCTTATCCAATAGGACTGTTGTTCTTATAAGGGAAGAAGGAGGCACCCAGGAGCTCTCTCTATATGTGGACAGAAAAAAGACCATGTGAAGATATAAGACCAACATGGTCATCTATAAGCCGGGAAAAGAGGCCTCACCAGAAACCAACCTTACCAAAACCTTGATCTTGGACCATAAGGCTGTAAAACTATGTGAAATAAATTATGCTGTTTAGGCATCTAGTCGATGGTATATTGTTATGGGCAGACCTGGTAGATAAATACCCTTAGGTAGGATACAGAATCTGACTTCAACGTCTATTCTCTTTATTCTTGATTACATAAAAGGCATGTATCTGAGAAAGGCAGCCTCTGCTTTTGAGAGCACATGTCTAACCTGAGAAGAAGATAGAGATAAGGCATGTCTATGACCTAGCTCAGTTGGTAGAGTGCGGCTCTGCACTCTCTGAGGACCCAGGTTCAATCCTCAGCATGGGCAAAAAAGGGAGAAGGATATGGTAAGCCACTCTTGAAGCAATTCTGAAACAATCAGCCATTGAATACCTTTGAGGGTCTCTATGAGTCAGACTCAACTCAAGGGCACCTAACAACAACAACAACAACAACAACAACAACTGACCTCTCTAAAGAAGTTAGATATCTAGTCACATCTAATAAGAATCATTTCAGGGCCATTAACCTACACTGTTGACTTAGAGAAAGGTTAGTTATATTTTTAGAGATTAAAAATAAAATATATATTAGAACACAAGAGAGTGATCATTCTAAAATACATTGCCTCATTTCCAATCTCCTTGAATATACTGATAGTTCCATTCAGGTATAGAGTACACCAGTGGCTAGCACTAAGCTGGAGATGTACAAAATCCTAAAAATAACTAGAAAAGAAGGAAAGGAGGGAGAGATATAAAGGAGTGTGAGAACGTGGTTATTGGTATAACTTCAAGTAAAATTAGTCCTCTGGCACTTTAGTTGCCTGGCTACAAGGAATATAACATATATGCTTAATAATTAATGGTAAGTAAATAAATAATTAAATAATTAAATAAATTCACTGACTACATAATACATTTTTTATCATGTTAACTTCATCTTTTATTTAGACTAGCTGACTAGGATAAATCAATTAACTGAGGATTCACATGGAGTCAATATAAAGTAAATGAGGCTATTTACTATTGACAACAGTACACTAAAGGAAAGAATCTAAAACTGACTTCCAAGGATTGACACCTCTGAAGAAGGAGCCACACAAGGAAAAAGACTTTAGATACGGGGATATGATATGGGACGTGAAGCAGACAGTGAGAACACATATTGTCATTTATCTGTTGTCATTGACAATTTGATTGATTTTCTAGTATTTTAACAAGATGTCTTTTCAAGGCATCAGCATATTACTCAAGCTGGTTATAGTACATCATTGCAGATCACGCAGCCTTGCCACCAGCCATTGATGGCTGTAGGCCAGGCAAACTGTTCCCTGCCTCTCCATCTCATTCAGACTGAAACCTAAACTGACTCTGAATGATTCAGACTGCTACTTTTTCTCTCATCTCATTTCTTCTTTCTTTCCTCTGCATGTGCTCTGTCATGGCCACAGTTTATTGTTCTTGCACTTTTTCAAGATTATTTTCAGTTCAGTACTTTGCACTGACTAATTCTACTTTCTAAACATCTCTGTAATCCAGATATAAGCATGACTACATCCTACCTTCAAACCTTGCTTAAATGTCATCTTCTCAATAGGGGCCAGTTTTTCCTCACGGCCCTCCCATCTTTGAGATCTGCTTTTTTCCCATCTCTATTTAGTCTCAGTCTTAGGGATTGGAAGCAGCGGGCAACATCTCAAATGCTTCCCTACCAGTTGCCAATCCTGTGGTTCATTCAATAGTAGGCACAAGCAAGAGATCAATAGTGGGAAGCAAGAGATATAGAGGTACTTCTTCCTTCCTCCCCCCTTACTTTATGTTTGTAGTTCTGATAGTAGATTTCCCACTTTTGCAACTTTGCCCTTTTACATCACTCCAGCTCTCCAAAGACTCTATTAGCAAAGTTTGACCTTTAAGTTTCAAACATGGGGATGGAAATACTTCTGTCCTGTTGCTAGACACTGAGTTCCACCACATTCCTTAAAAGAGCTTGCCTCTCTACAAACAGAAAAGAGCTTGCCTCTATTCAAACAGCTCCTTCATCAGACTCTCTTTAGAAGCCTACCTTAGTGCACCTTCTGCTCCAGACCAGATTCAGAATGAAAATCTACCGATGTGACCTTTAAAAAGATTAAAAGATACCATTCTGTAACCAACATCCACAATCCCTTTCACTTTACTCTTTATTTCCTCCCAAACGTCTATCATGTTTTTTACATTTAGTCTATGCAATCCATCTACATTTGGTAGAGGAAAACCCACGGAAACAAGAGCCTATTATCCTCTGAATATTCTTGCTAAGTTAATCACTAAGTACCCTCAAAATCTTCTAGTGCAAAGTAGATCATTGAAAGTCATTTGTTGAATGAATAGACACAGAAATCTATGAATCATATGTTTAAAAAGGATTTAATAATTTTCTATCTTATTAGGAGTTGATCTCAAGTTAGCAGGGGCTCTGATTTGTATTTTTTACCCAAGGACTAGCTAACAAATTTTCCACCACTTGAAATGGCATTGGTTGCTCTGGTATATGAAACAGCACATGGAGATCACAAACTTGCTCAAATACTTCTTTCTATAATTCATATACATTATTTTGGTTCTCATATCATTGACAATGCAAACTTCTTGGCCAAGTTTAGCTTAAGAGAATGAAAAAATCTAATTGCACCCAGGAGGAGACAAAGCAGAAATATTGGTGATGAGAATGAATAACTTGTCATTCAATCTATTGGCTCGAGCTGATCAATTTGTAGCAGATGCTACTAAAAGAAATGATACCCATAGTCTTAAAAATTATACATATCATATACACATTTGTTTTATATAAATATTCATATGCATATATGTATAAGTTATTGAACAGATAATTTAGAAGAATAGAGAAAAATTTAAAAGCTTCTTTGTCCTTAACATTTATGCAGTTTAATGGAAGATGCTTTCAACAACATCAGAATAATTGATTTTCAATGGATAAAGCATCTTAATATCACTTGTCTTTGATCCTTAAGATTAGATATTTAGAGAAAATTTTAAAAGCAAATTCATTTTTAAATAGATTTTATCAAAATATAGAAAAATATCCAAAGTTTTTGGTATTACATTTAGAAATGATGCTATTTAGCTGTTAAAGTAATTTCCTAGGGCCTCTTGAGCTTTTTAAAAAACACTAAATTGTTAACTACAGTTTTCCTTTGAGAAGAACATATGGATTCAAGGATAAAAGCTCAGAGATATCTTTTATGATTTATGATGTTCTGTGCTTACTCAAGGCTCATTCTTGTCCTCTCTTTCCCCTTTAGTAATATAACTTGGTCATTTCTCATGTATTTTAAGTGTTAACTTTATGCTTAAATTTACAAAGAGTTGAGATCAACTCTTAATAAGATAAATTTATAAAAATTATTCACATTTCCTTCCAAAGGATCTGTTTAAATCACAGATTTATTGCTCCCTAAATGGCTAAATTTTCAAACAGAATTATGTCAGTAATGATAATGGTAGTAAGCATGGAATGGGTAAGGAAAATAAACCAGGAAATAAAATCATTCCTCCCCTCTGCCTTTAAGGTTTCCCCAAAACATTTTTGTAGGTACAATTAAGGTAAACAATGTCATGATTCAACAGTGAAATGCTGTTGGTAAACTTGAAATAGATGATAAATGACTACCTTCCTCACTTTGCATGATTTTCTTGTTGTTGAGTGTCATTGAGTCAAACTCTAATCGTAGTGACCCTACATACAGCAGATGAAACACTACTCAACATTGTGCCATGCACATGTTTAAGCTCACTATTGGAGTCACGGTTTCTTCTTATTTTGAGTCATGCTACATCACCAGCAAATGGAGAGCAGAAGGGCTTTACTCCATTCTCATCATTAAAGTTGACTCTACTTTGAGGAGATAACACTTTCCTAGTCATTTCTTGAATGTCTTCCAGCTTGGGGGGGGGTCTCATTTTCTGGCACTATATTTAACAGTGTTTCTCTGCTATACATAGGACTTTCAATGGCTAATTATTCTGGGACTAGGCTGCCAGTTCCTTCTCCCTTGTCTTGTCTAGAAGCTCAGCTGAAACCTATTTACCATGAGTAACCCTGTTGGTATCTGAAATATTGGTGCCATAGCTTTCAGTGTCCCAGCAACACACAAGCTCCCACAGCATGACAAGCTGACAGATTTGTGGGAGTCTGGAGATTTTATCTCAGCCATCAAATGAGAAAATCAGATTTTTTAATTTACCATTTAAAGCCATAAGGCAAGATCAGGGATGTGTATTGTCTGTCCTGTTGCCTCAAAGAGGAATATCACATTTTCTGTAGATTATAAAGTTCTGTTAATGAAACTATATCGTGAATTGATTATGCCTAACCAGTATACTTAGAGCATAGTTGGTATAAAAGTTCATTATATATATATGTGTGTGTGTGTGTGTGTGTGTATGTATATATTAAATATTATATATATTTCTATATTAAATATATATATATATATGCTTCATTTTATTTTCTCATCCTGAATAAATCCATTAGCCCCTTAAAAATGTTTTGAATTTACCTTGTATTTTTTGACATAAGTATTTCAAAATCTTCAACTCTCTCTAATTGTGGTGAACCATACTGTGGGAAAACAACCATGTATTGTGATGACATTGATTACCATTTTAACTTTTACCTTCAACTAAAAAGATATATTATTGTTTTAAGCAATGTTTTCTATAAAATTGTGAAACTTGGGCTATTGACTCCTACATAGTAAGTGAAAAACCATAAAAGAAAATCTCTGCTGTCTAATGTTACTATTGTATTATGTGGACAACAAACTCCAGTTGTGGCTACTAGAAATAGTGCAATTGTTGTTCTACTAGAGGGTAGGAAAATTAGCATATAATCAGTTCAAGAACAGGCTGCAGGTATAAACTTAGCATGTGCTCACTTTGTTTGTATCTGAATAATTAGCTGGACAGTTATGCATGTTTCCTACTTTTGAGGTTTTTCCTTATTCCCCTGCTTGGGTTTAGCCACAGATTTTTGAACTCATTTGAGATAGGATTGAGCTGATTGTATTTAAATCACAATTTTGGTTACTATGCTGGTTTCTCCACTCTGCACCCTTCACTCTTCCATTAGACTCCTAGTTGTATGAATAAAATAATATCTTGACTGATAATTACATTTTAATATGACTTGAAATTTTTCCTAGCAATAATAAGAAGTAGCCATCCATACACATTATAATTGACTATACGAAGACAAAGACAGCTAAGCAAATGTTGACGTTTTGAAACTCCTGTGTTTCTCCTTTGGATTCTGTCTCTTGTATTACTAGTTCTGTCCACTGGAGCCCATTAATAAAAGTCACCATTCTTATCACTGTATGAAATAATAATGGCCCCTTAAGATGTCCCTGCTCTCTCCAAGTGTGTTAGAGGCAATCAAAGCTTTTAAAATTGGACTGATTTATCAAAGTTACATTTCAAAAATCACATGAGAGACTTCATTTGGAAGAAGATGTGGTTCTTCTTGTTATTCTTGAAATTGTATGTTCTACATGACTGCCTACACTGTCAAACACATAAGGGCAGATTCAGGGAAGTTATGATTCTAGTAAACACTATAATATGGAACCACAATTTGCATTGTTAATAATTTTTTAGTTGTATAAATTATATAACTCTCCAACTGGACATCTGAAACATGGTGGTGCTGAGATTTAATGTTTTCAGTATTTCTAAGTTTTCTTCTCTGTAGAGCATGGATTTTAAGATGGCCTCATGATCCTTCCTCCTCATATCTTTGTCACTGAATAATCTCCATCCATCTCTGTCCTTTGAATGTGGGTGGGATGACTGACTTGCTTCCAAAAGACAAAATATGCCAAATTTGATAGAATATCAATCCATTTACAGTACATTATCCATGACTCTGACTTATTAGCACACTTGGTCTTGTCCCTCACTTTCTTTATCTCATTTACAAGCTTAGAAAAATAAGTATCAATGGATCCTACCAACATAATAAAAGAAATTCTTTAAGAAACGCAAGGAAGTTGAGTAGCAGACCACATTCAGCCAAGCTCTTGTTGAGGATCCAGCCCAGAAGTGCAGACTTACAGCACTCTAAGCAAAGTACCCATGAAAACTGTGCATAGATACCAGATCCATAGAAAAATTGAGATAAAAAATATACTTTTAATTTATTTTTTTGTTACTGTTGTTTTTGCAGACATAGCCTCACTATGTAGCTCAGGCTGTCTTGGAACTTGCTATGTAGATCAGGCTGGCCTCAAACTAGAATCAGTGCTCCTGTTTCACCCATCCAAGTGCTGGATTTCAGGCATGGGACACCACAGCTGACAACAAATATGTTTTCTGAACTTCTAAGTTTATAGTAATTTGATATGCAACATGGACAGCTAACCATTTTTCTCCCTGATTCTAGACCATTATCAAGGTGTAAAACATGATACAATTTTCTTAGAATTAGCAAACAGTGAATAGTTAATGTTGCCTTTATGTACTGTACTCAGGCCAGCAGGTTGCATGAAATATTAGTAGCTATCAAGGGATGACATTTTATTACTGGACAAACAAAAACATATGTGAGATGTTACAAAAAATGTTCCTTTTCTGTCTATTTACTATATCCATATCTGTTTAATAGCCAGGCACAGGGAATGGACCCATCTCATAATATTGCTTCAGGGAAAAAAACCCTAAAAATGCTATATAAGTATTGGTCACAAATTCCTTTTATATAGAGCTGCACTATTCCCATGCATGTCTAGGTGTTTCTCATGGTTTACATCAGCACATTAATATAAACATTTTCTGCAAAATATTTTATAGCTGAGGAGCACAAGGAAAGTTTAAAAAAATGCTGAAGGGGCTCATAGTGACATGCATGATTTTCTACTCTCTGAATTTTATTTAAATTTTCTTTTACTATTTTCTAGACTATTTTCTCCCTCCTCATCACACTTTTATGGAAAAGTGGCTAAACAGCACCTAAAGGTAGTTATGATATGGTGGCTTTACCATGAAATTCTTGTTTTCCAACTTTCTCTCTAGTGATTTGCACTCAGCAACTCCTTCTTAGAATCTTTCTCTCAAGCTGTGCACCCTCCCCAAGTGGATTATTTATATCTCCCTAAAGAATTTTCAAAGGTACCATATTTAAAGTCATTAACATTTTCTTTTTTCACTCATAAATACCCTTTGGTTTCATTAGAGACATAATTTATACTGGTAGTCATTTAACCACAAGTGATCTAATAACATTAGCACCTTTTACCTTGCATTCTTTAAAGGTAAGTGTTAAAAAAGAAGATAGCTTTCTGAGATGGTTATGTAATAGGTTAATAGTGTCTCTCCCAAAGATATATACCTCTCTAAAAACTATGAATATTGTATACATAGTACAATGGACATCACAATTGAGATTAAGTTAAATATCTTGAGATGAGGAGAATATTTTAGGCTATCTAGGTGGGCCTAATGTAGTCACAAAGGCCCTTTTAAGAAGAAAACAAGAATCAGAGTTACAGAGAGAAAATGATCATAAAGGAAAAAAGATTCTATGTTACTTGCTTTGAAGAATTAGAAAGGGAAAGCAGGAGCCAAGAATATTTGATAGGCTCTATGTCTTTGTCCATATTGTATTGCTATAACAAAGTACATGAGACTGGGTAAATTATAAAGAAAAAAAGTTTATTTAACTCATGTTCTAAAAGTCCAAGTACATGGCACAATCATCAGATTTTGGTGGATAACATAATATTGTAGAAATATGTGAGAGAGAGACAGAGAGAGAGAGACAGACAGACAGACAGGCAGACAGGCAGACAGAGAGAAAGGGTGAAAGAAAAGGAGAGAGGAAGAAGGAGAGAGGGTAAAGTGGGGAGGAAAAAGGGGACAGGCTCATTTTTTAAGTAGCAATGCATCTTCATGAGAATTACTCCATTCCAGTGAAATCTAATGCATTTCATGAGACCAGCATCAATCACTTTGTAAGGGCAATCATGAACCAGTCATTTCCCATTAGGATCCACCTTGTAAAGGACTTTCACAATCTATCAATACTATTTTCTTGGGGACCAAGATTCAAGCACACGATCACTTGGGGAACACACTCAATCAGTGTCATCCAAGAAGCTGTAAAAGGCAGGAAAAAATACTCTCATTTGGAGTTTCTATATGGAACACAGTCCTGCAGACACATTTTAAATTTCAGGTATCCCAAACTGTAAGAGAATAAGTGTGTATTGCTTTGAGCTAAATTTGTGATAACTTGTTGCAACACCAATAGGAAAGCAATTCAGTTTACAAAGGATGGTAAAATTAATTTAGAAGGTTTAGTAACTAAAAGATCTTACACACTTCTAGAAACTGAGATACTCAAATTGACTGAATGCTTTTCTTTGATATATGAAAGGGATTATAACTTTTGTTTTATATATAAGTAATAACATGTTTTGTTTTGTACAGTAAAAATATTTTAGTTATGGGATCAGTACATCCCATTCTGGGGATGTAAGCTATTTGCCTCACCAAATTTAAGGCCTACAGGCTTCTTCTGATAAGGACAAGATTTAAAATAGTTTAAATAGTAATGAGACCACAGGATGATTTAGGTCAAGAGAAGGTAGACATTAAAGATTTTTTCACAAGCTTATAACATAATCTTGAGAATTGTGTATTTTGATTTGTGTGGAGACTGCCTTACTCTTTATATTCCTTTCTGTGCCAAAGACTGTGTAGAGACAGGGCACATCCAATCAAATACTCTCATATGATTCAGGACACTGATGACCATTTATCTGTGTTGACTAACAGCAACATAATATCAATATCAAAATTCAAAATTTGAATTTGAGTTCCAATTAAAGGAGGCCAATTAATAAAATGTTTACAGATAATTGTATAAGTAGATACACATCTTTCTTACATGAAGGAATGAAGATAATGTGTCTCACTTAATAAACAGACCATTGAAGACAATAATCTCTGCATCCCATCTGTTTCTTGTGAGAAAGGAAAATAAATTGCAGGTGGGAGTCAAAGGGTCCTGGAATTTCCCTTTAACTTCTTTATCTCCCTCTACAACAATCTGAGAAAAAGTATGACTTTTCCAGTTCTTTCTTGAATATCTCCATGAATGGAGTTGTACCATATAAAACTCTTCCTTGGAGAGAAACTTCAAAATTTCTCCATTGGAAATGAAATATTTTATAAAATCTGTAAGCCAAAACCTGACCTTATTAAACATGTTGGCTTAGGAATCATAAAAATACTAATGTATAAACATCAAAATCCTTGCACTTAAGTATTAAAACATTGTTACCCCTGACATCTAGCTCAATTCAGTTTTTGAGTAATTTTTTTGTTTCTGTTTTTTCCTATCTACCATATTGAAATTTGACCTCAAATCTCATAAATTTGATTACATGTAATCTTTTCTATTGTTTCTGGGTGAAATCTAGGAATAATATTAACAAATTAATTGATAATTTTATTTTAACCATGAATAACTTTTATTAAGATATAACTCTATGGTAATGATAAGCCAAATTTTTCCATGTTACTCCAAATTACTGGGGAAAAGTGCTTAGCAGGGAGTATTTTCTGTTAAAGCATGTTTTAAAAAATTTACTTGTAAGGTTTGATTAAAAAGCACATTTTTCCTTTCACTCAAAAGCAAGTAAGCAAGCAAACAAAACAATAATGTGTGTGTGTGTGTGTGTGTGTGTGTGTGTGTATTTTAAAATAGATTTATTTGTGTCTTGATATCTAGGACATCTTATCATAAATGGAAGAACTAGGGAATGTTGGGAGCATTCTTTTCTTATCCTGTCTCTATCACTATGGTCAGTGGGCTAAGTTAGTCAAATGCTCTAACACTCTAACTTGTATAGCCCATTCTTTATCTCTCTTTAATAAAATGGAATCAAAAGAGGTTCAGCATTTGAACTGCTTATTCTGTTGTAAGAAGGTGGGTCTCTATGCCTCACTGTGGACAAGTTTCTACCTTTATACAGTTGTGTTTGTGTCTAGCACACCTTTGAAATAAGTTGACACTTATCTAATTAGAAAGTATTCCTAACTTTTGCCATTACCTGTGGTTCCCTCACTCTGCAAAAACAAAACGCAATAATGGAACTTGGAATTTAGAAAAGTCAAGTGATGTCCTAGATCTCGGGCCTGGTTTGGGGAACTTTATCATTTTTAGTTATTTGAAAAGATCCCATTCCCAATAATTGGTTGGGTTTCATTAAGCAAACGAAACTGAATTCTTAGTAATCCCCAGAGTATTATCAGTGGACACCTGTCCCCTGTCCTTTGCAGAATCATGCTGTTTTAAGAACCCTGGTTTATGTACTCCTAAAGTCTGTTTGGGGCTGGGATTTAGCTCAGTGGGTAGAGCACTGCGCTGCAGTCTCTGAGGACCAGAGTTCAATTCCCAGCACCGCAAAAATGGGAGAAGGGCCTGGCAATCCACTCCCAAGGCAATCCCGAAGCCACTGAAAACCCTATGAGGGTTGCTATGAGTCGGATGCCGACTCGACGGCACCTAACAACAACAACAACAAAGTCTGTTTATCCCGCGACAGGTTTATTTTTATGAACTGTAATACTACCCTTGGGCTGGGATTTAGCTCAGTTGGTAGAGCGCTGCGCTGCAGTCTCTGAGGTCCTGAGTTCAATTCCCAGCACCGCAAAAATGGGAGAAGGGCCTGGCAATCCACTCCCAAGTAAATTCCGAAATAGGCAGCCACTGAAAACCCTATGAGGGTAGCTATGAGTGGGATACCGACTCAACAGCACCTAACAACAACAACAAGACTACCCTTGGGACAGAAAGCTTTCTTTTATAAATTCTGGTGAACTAACTTACCTGACATAGTATGACTACAGTTTAGTGTAAAACCCAGTCTATCAATATAATTTTAATATATTCATCTGTTATTTATATAAAATATATTACTTTTCAAAAGTATGCTAGACTTATCTGTATATACTACTTAGTCTGCTTGTGAAGTAGCATGTTTGCTTCTAAAAATAACTCACAAAAAATAAACTAAATATTGGGAGAGTATCAGAGAAGCAACTTGAGAAAAGATTTGAGCCAGGCGTGGTGGCACACACCTGTAATCCCAGCTGCTTGGGAAGCGGAAGCAGGAGGATCACCAGGTCAAGACCAGAGGCATTCTGTATAACTTAGTGAGACCCTGTCTCAAAAAGTCAAAAAAAAAAATTTGGGCTGGGGGCACAGCTCAGTGTTCCAGCACTTGCAAAGCATACAGGCTCAAGGACCTGGGTTCAACCCCCAGTACTACTACTACTACTACTACTACTACTACTACTACTACTACTAATAATAATAATAATAATAATAATAATAAAGAAAAGATTTGAAAGTAAAAGGATATATAACATATAACATGAACAATTCATTTTGTTTACAAGATAGAAGAGTGTTCTTGATGTTTATGTTTCTGTCTTTTGATATTAAACAGAGAGTGAATAAATATGAGAACTTACTGTGAAGTTGTGAGTTCATTTACAAAAATACTAACAATCAAATTTAGAAATAATCATAGCCCTTGGTTGGTAATTGGCTATGAATGGTTCTGTTTAATTTTTCTCTCTATGAGTGTATTCATACACACGCACACACGCTTGTGAGCTCACCACCCAAAATAACAGCTAGAATGGTGAAAACAGATTATCACTTTCATTTTCCCATCCTAGCCTTCTGACTTTCCTAAGTGATGTCTTTTCATCGTGTTTATAGTTCTCTTGCTTTTAAAATACAGTTTTGACATAAATATGTTGTCAATATGCACAAATATGTTACTTATTTTTACTTGCTATTAACAATAAAATGGTCACATATTATAAATAAACATTCTGCCAATACTGTCACTTGCATGGATACAATTCATCTGTATTATGGCATATCTTTTCAGTTTATTAAATTTTCTTTTATGTATATTTAATCATGTAAACACAGAATCTTAAACCTCATGGAACAATTGATATTTTGGGCTGAATTATCTTTGTTTTATGAGGTTGTTCTTTACAATATAGTATGTTTAGCTGCATTCCTAGACTCTATCTACAAGATGCAGTAACATCTCTCCAGATATGAAGGTCAAAAATGTCTCCATTCTTTCCCAAATGTCTTCTGAGGGGCAAAAATCAACAGAGGCTGGAGCCACTGTTTTAACATATCATGGTTTGTCTATCCATTGTATTATCAAAATTCCTCAGTGATATTTTTGTGTTTTGTGCATTCTTATAACATTCCAGAATAATTCTCTTTTTGAGCCTTCAAGAGTTTCTCTTAGGTATAGAGTTGTTGGTTTGTAAAACATGTGATCATAGATCACTACATCATAATATCAAGTAGGTGTCCAAGATGTTTGCATGGAATTATGCACTTCTTCCTACATGGTGAAGATAACCTACTTAGTCACGATTTCTCCCATCTTCATGTTGTAAAGTTACTATTTGCCAATGTCAGTTCAATGATTACAAAACAGTCTCCCACTGTGGTTTTGATTGACATTTCCCTGGTTACTATTAAGATTGAACATACTATCATTTTATTGATCTTTTGTGTTTGCTCCTCTGGGAAACAGTAACTTTGAGGTTTTCCTTCTGTTGAACTTGACTTTTCCTTGATAGTCCACAATACTTATATCTTTGATATATTTAATGCAAATATTTTGTTAGTTATATAGTTTATAAATATTTTCCTCTCAGTTTATAACCTATAATTTTATTCATTGTTTTTACATTGACATAGTTTTATATTTTAATACAGACAAATCTCTTTTTTCTTTACTACTTGATACCATAATGTTAAGATACCTTTTCCTACCTGAATGCTTAAAAAGATAGGTTTACCTACATGTTTCTATATGTTTAAGGATTTCACTTTTGACATTTATGTAGTAATACACTTGGACTAGATACTTGTGGATATTGTCAGAAGTGATTCATTTCTTGTTGGTATTGTTCAAATGTGTAACTGGTTCTGCTTAAATTTTACACTAGGCTTTTCCTTCCCTCTTAATCTAACACAGTCCTTCCTTCATAAATCATATAAATCTTTTTGTGGGGTCCTTATTCTATTAATCCATTTGTTTACCTATGTTCTGGTAATAGCTTGATAATAAATATTGCTAGAGATAGAGCCAGGCTGGGATTTAGCTCAGTTGGTAGAGCACTGCGCTACAGTCTCTGAGGTCCCGAGTTCAATTCTCAGCACTGCAGAAATGGGAGGAAGGACCTGGCAATCCACTCCCAAGGCAATCCCGAAACAGTGAGCCATTGAAAACCCTATGAGGGTCGCTATGAGTCGGACACCGACTCGACAGCACCTAACAACAAAAACAAGAGATAGAGCCAATGTCTCATCTTATTCTTTAAAAGAAAAATATATATATTTCCCCTGGATGTATCTAGGCTATAATTGGCTCTAAGGGTCTTTTATGGGAGAACGGCCTGGCAATGCACTCCCAAGTAAATCCCAAAGCAGTCAGCCATTGAAAACTCTATGAGGTTCGCTATGAGTCAGATACCGACTCAACAGCACCTAACAACACAGGGGTCTTTTATGTGAACTTCCAATACATATTGGAAAGTTCTGTGAATTTGAGGTGTATGTATTGAAATGACATTGAAGCTTAAGGTTATTTTGAAGAAAGTTAAGGTATTTATCATGATTATTTTTATTATATTAATTTCATTAACCCTTCTCTTACACTAGCATAGCATTGTTCCCTGTTGTTAGGTGCAGCTGAGCCAGATCAAATTCATAGTGACTCTATTTACAACAGAAGGAAGCACTCCACAACACTGTGCCAAACCTGGCATTATGTCAGTGCTTCTTTGATATTCATAGGGTTTTCAATGGCTGACAGTTTCAGGATTGTTTTGGGAGTGGGCTGCCCGGTCCTTCTCCCATTTTTGCGGAGCTGAGGATTGAACCCAGGACCTCTGAGAGCACAGAGGAGCACTCTACCAACTGAGATAAACTCCAGCCCTTTCATGAAATATACCATGACCAAATAATGCAGAAATTCTTTCTCTTTCCAGAGACCATATACTATATAGTGCCCACTTCATTTGCCCTGTTACAATACTTAACCGAATAAAAACAAATAGTCTTAATCTGCCTACTAAGCAGCAGAACTAAGAATACTACAGTTGTCCAAAGATTGTGACACTTAATTACTATTCAGATTCATCCTTGCATTTAATTAGTCTTCTTTAATTTATATGCTGGTTAATAATAATTTGTCTCATGTAAGTTGTGGATATTTTGATGTTTACTTCTAAATAGATTTTGGTAAATTTTGTTGGTGTTATACATGATGCTTTCTTTTAATTATATTTTCCTGACATTTATGATCATTGTATAGGATTGAAATTCAATGCTGAATACTGTTCTCAGATGCCATCTTTTGTTATTTATAAAAATTTCCGAACATTTTATTTTGTTTTGTTTCTAAATAGACAGTATCATTATATATTTTTTAAGAATCGTGTTTTTAAATTTTTTCTTCTCTGTACTAGGCTAAATAATGGTCCCATAAAAGATATCCATACTCTAATCCTTGGTTTCTGATATCTGATATGGCAAAAGTGTACTTTGCAGATATGCTTAAGTTTACAATCTTGAAATATCATCCTCGAGTATCCAAGTGGGTCCTAAAGGCCATGAGAGACCTTAAGAAGAAAGAGAAGGTTTGATAAAGATGAAAGAGGAAAAAGCAAAGACTGAAATAATGTGGTACCTTCAATATTTTAAGTAATTAAAGTGACAAGCCATGGAAAGCTGGCAGCCAGTGGCGGAGATGGAGAATGCTTGCTCCCTGAGAGTCCCAGAAGTGAGGGCTGCTTGCTCCCATCTTGAGTTTGATCAAGTGAAATAGACTTCATACTTCTGGCCTTTAGAACTGTAAGAGAATAAATAGGTGTTGTTTTAAGCCACCAAATTTGTCATAAGTTGCAGCAGCCAAAGAAAATTTGTTCTCCAATTTTATTGATTTTTCCTTATTATCTTGACTTGCTAAGAACCCAAGCATAATGATGAATATAAGTAGAAATTAGAACTATCCTGATTTTAGAAATACATACTCTTTTTTCTTTTTCCATTTATATTGTTGAGACATATATGCCTATTTGTAAGTGTATATGTATAAGCGTATAATTTATTAGGTGAAAAGAATTTTCATTATTTCAGATTTAAAAGGAAGTTTTATGAAGATTTTTATCTATATAATATATAGAGAGAAATCTATAGATTCGTCAGAGTTGTGGTTTAGCCCAGTTAGTAGAATGCTGCTCTGTGCTCTCTGAGGCCCTTAGTTCAATCCCCAGCCCTGTTAAAATGGGTGAAGGACTTGGTAACCTACTCCTGAAACAATCCAGAAACAATTTAGCCATTGAAAACCCTATGAATAATAGAGAAGCACTGACATTGTGCCAGGAATGGCACAGTGTCATGGAGTGTTTCTGTCTGCTGTACCTAGGGCTGCTATGTGTCACACCAGCCTTGATGGCACCTAACAATGACAGCACAGATTCATCATGTTATATCATATTTATATTTCCAGAATAAAGCCAATTTGACCATTGGGTATAGTTAGAATACACTTGTGAATGTTTGCTAATATTTACATATGATTCTTCGTTATATTTTCTTTTCTTACACTACTGGGAGGTTGAATACGGGGCTTCGTGCATACATTCCAAGTGTTATAACATCGAATTGCACCTGTTTTCATTTTTTATTTTGAGTCAGGGCCTAGCTAAGTTAGACAGACTGCCTCTGGCCTGGAGCTTGTGATCCCTCGCAATCCTACAGCTTCTGCCTCCCTATTTGGTGTGATTGTAGGTGTGTGCCCTGTGCCCTGCACTGTTTCTATTTTAAATAGTGGGTTTTCCTTTTTTTTTTTTTCTTATTTGAGTATTAAGGCAGTATTTGCCTAGAATAAAATATGTACCAAAAGCTCGTTCTTTTTGTGGAGTTTGGATGAGTTTGTACAATACAGGGATTAACTTTTGAACACTATTAGAATTCGCCTGAAAAGCCTCTGGATTGGGAGTTTCAGCTTCTCCAATACAGAGTTATGAATGGGTCCTGTTTCTTTTTCAGTCAATAATGGAAAGTTACAATTATTTTTATTTTTTTATTTCATTATTACCTGTACATTTGAAACATTGTTAAGAAAAAAACATACACACAATACTTGTTATTAATTTTAATCTTTGCAATCAGCATTATATCTATTTTAAATTTTTACCTTATTTATAATTATATACTTGATACTTCTTTTGGTATATATTCACATTTGAAGAAAAAATTAACTAAATATAAACTTCTAGTGTAATTTTATCCCATATTTTCATGTGCAATGATTTTTATTTGTGCTTTTTAATTTTTATTTCTCTCAACAATCTTTTGGGAGGATTACCTATTTTGTTATACTTTCAAATAATCATTTTTAATTATTTTGTCTTTAATCTCATTTTTTATATTTGATTTATATTTTATAAATGATTGTTACTATTACCATTATTTTATCTATCTTTATAGAGATATATAGAGTTATGTATTGTATGCCTACATAACATCTGTAGCCATAGCATGCTATCATCCAATCCTGCCTGATCTCAGAAACTAAGCAGAGTTGGCCTCCTTAGTCCTTGTATGGGAGACTGCATGGAAATACCAGGTGCTACAGGCTAGGGAAGTGGACCTGGCAATCCACTCCCAAAAAAATCTGCCACCATTGAGAGCCTTATGAATAGCAGATAAGCACTGAAAATAGGGCTGGGCACAGCACAGTGTCAGGAAGTGTTTTATTCTGTTGTACATAGCATTCTGAGTCACACCCGACTTGACAGCACCTAACAACATATCTACATATATGTATTATATAGATAATGCCTATATATCTATACATGTCTATATATGTATAATCTATATATTTGTATAGATATATATACTCAATATTCACATATCTATATAATACATAAATATACTATGAATATTGTACTATTGCATATATATAATAATATATATATATATATATATATATGGTCAGATCTGATTAGTACTTGGCTGGGAGACAGCCTGGGAACACCAGGTGCCATAGACTTGGGAGAAGGACCTAGGAACTCACTCAGAAAAAACAATCTGCCATTGAAAACCCTATGAATAGCAGAGAAACACTGACAATAGTGTTTCACCTGTTGTATGTAAGGTTGCTATGAGTTGGACACCAACTCAATGCCACCTAACAACATATAGGTGCACACTATATGGCTGAGGTTTAGCTCAGTTGGTAGGGTGTGGCTTTGTGCTGCCGGAGGCTCTGGGTTCAATCTCCAGCACCACAAAAATGGGAGAAGGATGTGGCAATCCACTCTAGAAACAATCCCCAAAACAATTAGCCACTGAAAATACTGAGTAGGAAAGAAGCACTGATAAAATGCCAGGTATGGCACAGTGTTAGGTAGTGTTTCATTCTGTTCTACGTAGAGTCACTATGAGTCAGACACAACTTGAGGTCACCTAACAACATATATTGTATATACACAGATAGATAGACAGACAGACAGACAGACAGACAGACAGACAGACAGACAGACAGACAGATAGATATAGATAGATTTGTTTGTCCTTTGAGATAGCATCTTGGTATGTAGTCCAGGATGGTATTGAACTCATTACACAGACTAACCTGGACTCAAACTCCACATCTTTCTGTCTCAGCCTTCCAAGAGCTGGTATTACCAGTGTGAACATACACTCCCAGCTTCCTCTTATTATTTTAAACTTTCCTTTCACTGTATTTGCTATTAGATTTGTTATTTTCTTCATTTTTGTCTTCTGATGTTAGTAGCTGGTTTAATGATTTTAGTATTTCTTTTACAATTATGTAATTAAGGCTATAAATTTTCCCTGAAGGAGCATTTTAATTTTAATTTGTATTATCTATTAAAGGTTTATGTATATAAAATGTAATTTCTTCTTTGACCCATATGCATTTTAACAGTAAATTTATCAACATCTGAAACATGGGAGCCTGCAGCCCTACCACTGTGGTCTTTGATCCAATTAGATGTCTGAAGTTAAGCAGGGTCGGACCTGGTTAGTATTTGGATGGGAGACTGGTTGGAAACACCAGGGCTGCAGGTTTGGGAGAAGGACCTGGAAACCCACTCCCAGAAAGCAATCTACCATTGAAAACCCTATCAATAGCAGAAAAACAATAATAATACTGTTTTGCCTGCGGTATATAGGGTGCCCATTAGTCAGACACTGGCCTCATGGTGCCTAACAACAATAAAAATCATGGGAAAACATAGGAAAATTTCTTTTGTTTGTAAATTCTCACAGAATTTTATTGGGGTCAGAATTATAAAATAGTCTGTACAATAACTATGTTTGGATATGTATTGTAATGCTCATGATGATACAGTACATGTTCAACTTTTAAATTGTATGTGTGCTTGAGGAAAACATGTAATTTTGAATTATTCGATCATAGCATTTTTCATGCCCATTATAAACACACTGTCCTGTCCTTCTTTCTCTCCATTTGGTTATGTTATATAACTACTTTGTCTAAAACTTTCATATTTTATATTATAATTGCAGAGACACTTAAACCACTTTATTACTGGGTTTTTCAATGTCTTTCTGTGGCTCTGTCAAATTTTCATTTCTATTGTTGAAGACTATTTTATTAGGTACATATATGTCCTTAATTTTGTATACTCTTGGAAAATCATGTCTAATGATATAATATAATAAAACTTGGATATTTTCTAATGCTTTTTGTTTCTTTATTTTTCTTGATATTCTATAGTGTTAGTAAATTTATTACGAAGTAATATCCTACATATTTTTGACATTATTTTTTATTTATATCATTCCATTTCTTTTATGTTTAGGTATTTTGTATTAAAGTCCTATGACTGGATTTCATTGTTTTCCTTTTTAAAATACAGTCTATGTTCCACTTTTGGTAAACATATTTGTCTTCATGTTTACTGTAAACAGAATCAAACAGATTCTCCTCTATCTTACTTTTTAATTTCAGTTTTGCCAAAAGTTAGCTTTTCCCCTATAATCCTACTTCTTACTTCAAAAAGTTGACATCTACAGCTTCACCATAGCCTTGTTTTATATATCTTGTTTTTCCTGCCCTAACCTCTATCATATTTATAAGATCTCCTGGTATCTCTAAATAAAATTTATATTTCTTGTTTCATTTGGTCTTAACAGAATTTTAAAGATGTAACTGCCTTGAGGAAGACTTCTGATTATTCTAGCTTCCTCTGTCATTTTGCAACATCTCCTAGATTGTTATTGTTGTTAGGTGCCGTCGAGTTGGTATCGGACTCATAGCGACCCTCTGTACAACAGGGGAAACACTATTGTCAGTGCTTCTCTGCTGTGCATAGGGTTTTCAACTGCAGATTGATTTTTGGGAGGGGGTTGCCAGGTCCTTCTCCCAAGCCTGGACCACCTGGTGTTCCCAGGCGGTCTCCCATCCAGGTACTAACCAGGCCCGGCCCTGCTTAGCTTCCGAGTTCTGCCGGGATCGGATTCCACAGGGCTATGGCTGCAGGCCTTCTCCTAGATTAGCTCTCTTTTTTTATTTTTGAACATTGACTACAAATTTGTTTTTGTAGTGTAGTGTAAAAGACATCCAATGATTTATATGATTGAGATACTTTTTAAAATTATATCCGTAATTTGCTGAATAGATTCTAAATTCAAAGTCATTATTCTTTTGTACTTACAAATACTATCCTATCGCTTTCTTTATTCCATTGTACCTGTTACAATCTCTGCTGTCAAGCTAATTATTTTTCCTTGTTAGATGCATTATAATTTCTCTCTAAAAGCTTTTTTGAATTAAAAAAAATGTATGTGTGACTTAGTAGTAGTAGTATTTCTTCTGTTTAGCATTTTATATTCCCTTTCAAGTTG
>VMDO01012769.1:0-14921 GCA_007922755.1 Pedetes capensis
GAGAGGGAGGGAGAGGGAGAGGGAGGGAGAGAGGGAGGGGGAAGGGAGGGAGGGAGGAAGGAGAAGGAGAAGGAGAAGAGAGAAAAGGAGGAGGAGGAGAGAAAAAAGTTTAAATATCACTCAAGCTATCCCATCATTTAATAGAATGCCTCAGTGTTTTTGAATCTTAACCAATACTGTGGGGCTGGGTTTTTGCTCAGTTGGTAGATTGCTACTCTGTGCTCCCAAAGGCTCCAGGTTTAATCCTTAGAACCAGAGTCAATCCATTCCTAAAGCACTCCTGAAAACAATCACCCATTGAAAACCCTATGAAGTCAGACTTCATTGGATGGCTCCTCACAACAACAATCAATACTGTATGCTAACTTAGGAAAGAGAAAACAGACCAAGATTCAATTTGTAAAGGATGCAATAGTCTTTCTTCTGTGTTAAGTGAAATACTTCTGTTAAAGGCTTCTACAATGACATTCCAAATAAAAATTATTTTTAGTTCAATTAAGACAAAAAAAAAAAACCCTTCCAAACCTTTATAAGAGATATTTTTGAGTGCCCAATAGAATGCCAGTTATTTTGCCAATGTTTCCCATGCATTTCCCAACATGTTTGCAATCACTGTTTGATGTTGTTATTGTTGTTAGGTGCCATTGAGTCGGTATCCAACTCAGAGCGATGCTACATACAATAGGCAAAACGCTGTTGTCAGTGCTCCTCTGCTGTTCGTAGGGTTTGCGATGGCAGATTGATTTTTGGAAATGGGTTGCCAGGTCCCTCTCCCAAGCCTACAGCACCTGGTGTTCCCAGGTGGTCTCCCATCCTAGTACTAACCAGGCTTGGCCCTGCTTGGCTTCCGAGATCTGACAGGATCGGATGCCACAGCGCTATGGCTGCAGACATAGGATGTAGACACTGCCAATTATTGTCATTCTAAGGGAAATTTCTGATAATGTAAAGTATTTGTAAATATAATTTTGGTTCCTTATAGCTGCTGTCCGTTGCAAAAAGACAAAGAAAATTCTGGTAATTTCTCACCTTAAGAAGTTTCCTAAAATTAAGTTTCAGAAATGAAGATTTGAAGTTACATATTATTAATAAGTGAATTATTAAACAAATATTAGTTATGTTCACTTGTTGCTCATAGTTAGTCTGGTCACTGGAAACACAATTGAGAGCAGCCCAGAGAAGTGTTTCTCAGAATTTAGTGTGCATAAAAATTTCATGACAAACTTTTTAAAATACAAATGTCTGAGTCTCACACAAAAATTCTGTTCCCAAGGTCTAGAGTGGAGCCCTGCTGACAGTGATGTTTCTGAGCTCTGGACCACACTCTAAGCATCACTGAACAACCATTACCACTTTCTAGGTCCTTAGATTCTGGTAGACTTTTATGTATTTATAATACCAGCAGACCTAAGAGATATTGCAGATTCAGTTCTAATCCATTGTAATAAAGCAAATATCACTTTAATAAAGGGATTATGTAAATATTTTGTTTTCTCACTGCATATAAAATATTTTATGCTATATTGTAATCTATGTATAAGATAATAGTATTATATCTAAAAATGTACTTAGCTTTTGATACTTTATTGCTAAAAAATGTTAACAGTCTTCTGAGCTGTTAGAAAAATCGCACCAGTAGACTTGGTTGACCCATGATTGTCAAAACCTTCAATTTGTAAGATATGGAATATCTGCAAAGTACAATAAAGTCTTTTATTATATTATTGTTCTTAGGTACTGTCCAGTCGGTGTCCGACTCCTAGTGATCCTATGTACAACAGGTGAAACACTATTGTCAGTGCTTCTCTGCTACTCATAGGGTTTTCAATATCTGCTTGTTTTGTGGGGGTGATGGGGGAGTGGGCTGCTGAGTCTTTTTCCCAGGCCTACAACACCTGGTGTTCCTGGGCAGTCTCCCATCCAGGTACTAAGCAGATCTGACCCTCCTTAGCTTCTGAGGTCTGATGGGATCAGATGCCACAGTGGTACTGCTGCAGGCCTTTAGTATATTACGTATATGTTAATTTTAGTTCACAATGAACAAGGTACAGTAAGGGAAGGATCCTTTTATTATCATTACTACTATACAAATGAAGAATCCCTTGTTTAAGCTAATAAAGTATCATCTCCTCATTCAAACAGCTAGATACAGCACAGCCAAAGTTTGAATCTAGCTTTGTTCTTTAAGCCAAAATCATAAGCACTGTATTATTCTCTTCCACGTTTTATATTACTCAACTTTGTTGATATCTAAAAGCCAGACAACAACAAAATTTTGCACTTTTGCAATGACTAAAAAGAGTTACTAAAATAAAAGAGGTCAGAGGTTTAAAAATATCACAGCATGTGAAATGATGAATCAAGACATTATATATACTACAGATATGTGATATTTAGGAAATTTTTATGCTGTATATATAATTATAATTCAACTACATCTCTAAATTGGGATATAAACTTGGTTTTTAACTTTAAGTATAAATGGGATGTGGTCTATTTTAGGAATTTAAGAAAATCTCTATTATTCTCAGCTGGAGAATTATTTGAAATGTTTCTTTTAGAATATTAGGATCTCAGGGACACGAACAGTTGCTTTTAATGTTTTTAAACTGAGTACCTATTATGTGTTGAAAGTTTGATAAATGTTGACTGAGAAAATAAGTCAAATCAGAGTATATGAGGTTCCTATTTACTGCATCCTGCTCATATATGTCCTTTAGTAGAAGGACATTTAAATTAAACTAAACCAAATTAACTCATAATAACTATGCAATGATATTTATTTCAAACATGCATGGATAATGCATTATTTTCTTAATGTAAGCTTGTTTGTTTCTTTAAGAATATGTTGGCTAACTCATAGGTAGCATAAGTATGAGGCACAGCAGTTGCTGAAATTTTTCATGAATAATAGAGTAAACAGGGTCATAAAACGCATGTAAATAGTTATTTCTCAAGTTTATGGTTGCTATGGGGGTGAGGCAATTAAAATATGAGTTTTAAGAAAAAACTGTCACAATCTTTTCAATGTGGTATAAACTGACCTAACAGAAACGCATTCTTTACAGATGTTTTTAGTGTGTGTATTCTTAAAGAATTCATTATATTTTACAGTAATCCACCCTTATTCACAGTTTTGCATTTCATAGTTTCAGTTACCTGTGGTCAATTGTGGTATAATAATATTAAAGGGAAAATTCTAGAAACAAATCATTAAAGAATTCACAAATTTTAAGTAACATTGATTTCATTCTATTAGTTATTTTTGCTTATCTCCTACTGTGTCTAATTTATAAACTATAAATTATAATTTAAACTTTATTGTAGATATGTACATAGGTGACAAAGAGAGCATACAGTTATAGAGATTGGTATTGTCTGTGGTTTCAGGCATCTACTGGACGGTTTTGACATACCCCATGGATAAGGTAGGACTATGCATAATATATCATTGCTGTTGTTAGGTGCCATCAAGTCAGGTACAACTCACAGCAATTCTCAGGGCGTTTTCATTGGCTGATTGTTTCAGGATTGCCTCAGGAGTGGATTGCTCCTTCTCTCATTTTGGTGGTGTTGAGGATCAAACCCATGTTTTCAGAAAGTACAGAGCTCTACCAATTGAGCTAAACCCCAGCCCATATACATCATTACACAATAAAATTGAGACTTTCCTTTGAAAAGCAATTTCCCCAGCATGCTAAGCTTTAGGGTTTCTAAATGTTTTTTTTTTTTTAATTTGAAACCAGACTCATACATCCCAACTTTATAAGAGAATGATACTAATATCCTCTGAGCATGATTTCATAATATCTTTCATTATGTTGTTCATCCTTTGAAATCCAAAGGAAACAATATTGGTGGTCTCACTCATAGTGACTCTAGAGAGGATGGAATGTAACACTGTGCCAATGTGCTATGTACAGCAATATTGTCAATGCTTCTCTGCTATTCATATGGTTTTCAATGGTGGATTGTTTCAGGAGTGGGTTGACAGGTCCTTCTCCCTAGCCTGCAGCACCTGGAATTCTCAGGAGTCTCCCATCCAAGGACTAACTAGGCGGACCCTGTTTAGTTCCTGAGATCAGGCAGGATCTTTTGCCAAGGTAGAAATTTTCCCAGCGCTGTAAGTTTAGGATTTCTAAGAGTGTTTTTGAATTTTAAACTAAAGACTCATACATCACTTTATAAGAGAAAAATAGTAATATCCCTTGAGCATGAATTCATAACATCTTAATTATATTGTCCTGCACACGTCTGTCAGTTTGCCGCACTGTAGGGGCTTGCATGTTGGGATGAGGCTGAAAGCTATGCCACTGGTATTTCAGATACCACCAGGGTTACCCATGGTGGACAGGTTTCAGCTGAGCTTCCAGACTAAGACAGACTAGGGAGTAGGCACTGGTGAACCAATCCCAATAAAACTAGCCATTGAAAACACTATGGATAGCAAAGAAACACTGTCAGATATAGTGCCAGAGAAGGAGCCCCCAGGTTGGAAGGCATTCAAAAGACTACTAGGGAAGAGTTGCCTCCTCAAAGTAGAGTCTGATGATGGAAATGGAGTAAAGCCCCAGGGACCTCCATTTGCTGATGTGGCACAACTCAAAATGAGGAGAAACAACTGTAAACATCCATTAATAATTGGAACATGGAATGTACATAGTATGAATCTAGGAAAATTAGAAATCATTAAAAGAGAAATGGAGCACGTAAAGATTGACATTCTAGGCATCAGTGAGCGAAAATTGACTGGCATGGGCCATTCTGAGTCATATGGCCTACTATGCTGGGAATGAAAAACTAAAGAGAAATGGGGTTGCATTCATCATCAAAAAAGACATCTCAAGATCTGTCCTGAAATACAATGTTGTCAGTGATAGAAAAACATCCATACATCTACAAGGAAGGCCAGTTAATATGACTATTATTCAAATTTATGCACCCACCACTAAAGCCACAAATGAAACAAGGGAAGATTTCTACCAACTTCTGAAATCTGAAATAGATCAAACATGCAATCAAGACATACTGATAATTACTGGTGACTGGAATGCATGGGTTGGAAACAAAGAAGCCAGCTCAGTAGTTGGAAATATGGTCTTGGTGACAGAAATGAAGCTGGAGACTGCATGATAGAATTTTATCAGACCAATGACATTTTCATTGCAAATACTTTTTTTCACCAATGTAAAGGGAGACTGTACACATGGACTTCACTAGATGGAACATACAGGAATCAAATTGACTACATATGTGGAAAGAAATGATGGAAAAGCTCTACATCAAATGTCAAAACAAGACCAAGTGCTGATTGTGGATTAGACCATCAACTTCTCATATGCAAGTTCAAACTGAAGGTGAAGAAAATTAGAACAATTATAAGAGAGCCAAGGTATGACCTTGAGCATATCCCACCTGAGTTCAGAGACCACCTTAAGAATAGGTTTAATGCACTAAACACAAATGAGAAGAGACCAGATGAGTTGTGGCATGACATAAAAGATATCATTCAAGAATCAAGCAAAAAGTTATTAAAAGACAAGAAAAAAAGAAAAGAACAAATTCATATCAAAAGAGACACTGGAACTTGACCTTGAACATCTAGCAGCTAAAGTAAAAGGAAGACATGGAGTTAAGGATCTAAACAGAAGATTTCAAAAGGCAGCATGAGAAGAAAAAAACAAATATTATAATGACATGTGCAAAGAGCTGGAGGAAGAAAACCAAAGGGAAGAACACCCTCTGTGTTTCTCAAGCTTAAGGAAGTGAAGAAAAAATTCAAGTCTCAAGTGGCAGTAGTGAAAGATTCTACAGGGAAAATGTTAAATGATGCAGGAAACATCAAAAAAAATGGTAGGAATATAGAGAGTTATTATACAAAATAAAATTGGTAGATGACCAACCATTCCAAGAGGTTTCATATGAAGAGGAACAAATAGTTTTGAAGGACAGAATGGAAGCTGCCTTGAAGCAACTGGTGAAATACAAGGCTCCAGGAATTGATGGGCTACCAATAGAGATGTCTCAACAAACAGATGCAGCACTGAGGTGTTAACATGTTTATGCCAACAGATTTGGAAAACAGCTACTTGGCCAACTGACTGGAAGAGATCCATATTTGTGCCTATTCCTAAAATGGGGATCCAACTATTGTGGAAACTACTGGACAATATCATTAATATCACACACAAGCAAAATTTTACTAAAGATCATTCAAAAGCTACTGCAGCAGTATATAAAGAGGGAATTATCAGAAAATCAAGCAGGTTTCAGAAGAGGGCTGGGAACCAAGGACATCATTGCTGATGTCAGATGGATATTAGCCAAAAGCAGAGAATATCATAAAGATGTGTATCTATGCTTTATTGATTATTCAAAGGCATTTGACTGTGTGTATCATAATAAATTATGAAGAGCACTTCACAAATGGGAATACCAGAGCACCTAACTGTACTCATGAGGAATCTGTACGTGAACCAGGAGGCAATTGTTCAAAAAGAACAAGGAAACAATGCCTGGTTGAAAGTTGAGAAAGGTGTACATCAGGGCTGTATACTTTCACCTATCTCTTCAATTTCTATGCTGAGCAAATAATCTGAGAAGCTGGAATTTATGAGGAAGAACATGGCATCAGGATAGGAGGAAGACTCATTAACAACCTGCATTATGCAGATGACACAACTCTGCTTACTGAAAGTGAAAAAGATTTAAAACATTTACTGATGAAGATCAAAGATCACAGCCTTCAATATGGGTAGTGACTAGACATCAACAGAACAAAAATCCTTATGACTGGGCCAGTATGCAATAAATGGAGAAAAGATTGAGGTTTTCCAACATTTTGGTTTGCTTGGTTCTATCATCAACACCTGTTCAAGCAGCAGTCAAGAAATCAAAAGATGCATTGCTCTAGGAAAAACTATGGCAAAAGATCATTTTAGAATATTGAAAACAAAGATATCACTTTGAAGAGGAAGATGTGCCTGACTCATGCCATGGTATTTTCAGTCGCATCATATGGTTGTGAAGGCTGGATATTGAACAAAGGAGACAGGAGAAGATTTGATGCTTTTGAATTGTGGTGCTGGAGACCTCTAGTGAATATACCATGGACTGCCAAAAGAACCAACCAATCTGTCCTAGAAGAAGTGCAACAAGAGTGCTCCTTGGAAGCAAGAATGGCCAGACTGTGTCTTACATATTTTGGACATGTAGTCAGGAGAGCTCAATTCCTGGAGAAAGACGACATGTTTGGGAGAGTGGCAGGTCAATGGAAAAAATGGTAAACCCTCCACCAGATGGATTGACACAGTGCCTTCTACAATGGGCTTAAATACAGAATCGAGAAGTATTTTGATCTGCCGTACATTGTTATTGTTGTTGTTGTTAGGTGCCATCGAGTCAGTATCCGACTCATAGCAACCCTCTGTACAACAGGGGAAACACTATTGTCAGTGCTTCTCTGCCGTTCATAGGGTTTTCAATGGCAGATTGATTTTTGGGAGGGGGTCGCCAGGTCCTTCTCCCAAGCCTACAGCTTCTGGTGTTCCCAGGCAGTCTCCCATCCAGGTACTAACCAGGCCTGCCCCTGCTTGGCTTCCGAGATCTGACGGGATCGGATGCCACAGAGCTACAGCTGCAGGCCACTGCTGTACATAGGGTCACTATAAGTCAGATTTGACACAATGGCACCTAACAACAACAACAATTATATTGTGTTTCCTTTGAAATTTGAAGACAACAATATTGTTAGGCTTTTATCAAGATTTGCTCTTTTGGGGTCTAAGAATATAGCACAGTGCTGGAGCACTTGCCTAGTATGTGTGAGTCCCTGGGTTCATCCCCGTTACTGGAAAAATATATGTATTCTTTTATTAATTACAATCATATTTTTAATTTTATTGGTGAATTCATGAGAAAAAAATGGGGAAAAACAGCCTCTGTATATGCCCCAACAAACTGGGCCAATCATTTAAAATTTTAAAGAATTTAAATACTCTTTTCTGAGTTTTAAAAATGTAGTATTCATTGCTTTCTTAATTTCTTCTTCTTCTCTAAGAAAAAAATGCATAGAAGCCATCTTTAGAGTTGAATATGTTTTTGTCTGACAATGAACAATCTTGACCTTCCAAATCATTGATCTATTGTGTGAAGAAAGAATTGATCGCAGAAAGAAATATGCTGGCAAATAAAAAACGCCCTTACATCTGTTGTTCATAATTTTTGGTCTCAAGTGGGGTAAAGTCTATCCTATTATTTTCTTTCATCACAGAATTTCTAGTCACAGAAGCCAGGTGCAGTGGCGCACACCTATAATCCCAGTGGCTTGGTAGGCGAAGGCAGGAGGATCACAAGTTGGAGACCAGAGGCAGTCTTCGTAATTTGGCAAGACCCTGTCTCAAAAAAGTGAAAAAATGGGCTGGGGGTGCAGCTCAGTGGTCCAGCACTTGCAGACCATGCAAGCACAAGGCCCTGGGTTCAACCCCCAGTACCACACACACACACACACACACACACACACACACACACACGCACACAAAGAATTTCTAGTCACACTTGGGCACCAGTAAACACCTCTAATCTCAGTGAGAGAGGCTTACCAGTAAACACCTCTAATCTCAGTGAGAGAGGCTTAGGAAGACCCTGTATCAAAGTATAAGAAAGGAAGGTTGTGGCTCATTGGTGGAATACTGGCCTACCATGTGACAGGTATGAGCTTCAACCATCAAGTATTGCAAAAATTTTTAAAAAGTAGATTTTCTAGTCATAATTATATTTACTTACAGATAGCATCTTTACAATTCAAATAAAACCATTTCAGAATATTACTTTTTTCTAAGTAGCCTATGAGAGATTATTTACTTGAAATGATCATATACATATTATTTGAGGAAAACTATGACTATTATAGTTTGTGCAAAAATGTCAATGGAATGTTATTTTTTCATAAATTAGAAATTTTAATCATGTTAGACATTTGCACTATGCTGAGTTTCTTGTAATCAATCATCATTAGATAATATGAGGAAATATAGGATTATGAAAATAACATTTCAAAAATGTATGTTTCATTGCAGCATGTCATTACCGATGTATTTTCAAAGTTAGTACACCTGTTCACCTACTTTTATTAAGTTTAAATCTCCATAAGTGTTTGAAAGAATTTATATCTTTGTGATCCTAATAAATATGCAAACATACAATGATTTGATGACCTGTCCTTCAGTGATTGCTGAGCTTCATTTTGTGGGACAAAGGGACTTAATCGTATTCAAGAGCATATTTTATCACCCATTAGTTGCTTTGACCTCCTACAGAGCTCATCTCCAGAGTCTAATCCTAGGACCTAATGTATTCTGAGATAAAAAGGGTTCTTTTGCTGCTATTTATATGCATGTCTTCAAAACATTTTATTACCTTTGGTTCTGTGTTCCTAAACACTTAGCTTATTCTTTGGTTTGTTTCAAAACCCAAAGTACAAGCTAATATGTGTACTTGTAGTTTCAACATTGTTTCCTCTTTTAGCCTAATTACTTCTCTATATTTTAATCTAAATTCTTCTCAGTCATTTTTTTAATGATAACTCATGATTTATATCTACAATTATGAGTGCACTTTCTGAAAGTATTTCTACTAAATGTCTTGCACATTTCACAAGCTCACAAAACCATTCTTTTATTGGGTTATGTTTTTGCTATCTGAATATAGTGTCCTCTTAAAAAGGCACTTGCCAGTATTTTCAAAATTTTATATTCATGTTTAATCAATTATATATTGGCTGCACTGATATATTGAGATTGCCATATCAAAAACTGAACAATTTTAATGTTTCAGGTTGCCAATAATTCCTTTAATTTCTGCTACTGTGAAATTAATATTTGCTTGACATTAACATCTCTCTCTATATATGGGCATACATATACATATGTGTGTATACACACTCATACAGACACATGGTTTTTGTTGTTGTTGTTGTTATTGTGTTTCCTTTTTTTTTCTCCCTGTTCTTACAAAGTTATTTGTTAGGTTCTTTTGAGTCCTGTCTTAATCATAGTGACCTTCATAAGGTTTCCAATGGCTGATTGTTTTGAGATTGCCTCAGGAGTGGATTGCCATGTCCTTCTCCCATTTTTGTGTAGGGCATATTATGGGATAGCCCCAAGGGATAGAAAGGAGGCTTGGTTTGGATAGGAGCCTATCTAGTCCACCTGGAGGTCTGATCTAGGGCCCCAGGCAAGATTGAGCCCAGGAATTTAAATGTCACTCTTTACTGGTTGCGTTCAGCCCCTCGTGCCACTATATGATTGGCTGACTGCCATTTTGAGGCCCTTACTATATAAGGACAATGCACAGGGGACTCAGAAGCCATTCCATTGCTATCTGAGCCATGCTGTACCACCGCACAGTCCTGCCGCCCCATCACTGTGGAGGTCTGGCTCTCCAGCCCAAGAGAGAAGTCGACCTATCCTCGCAGAGGCCACTTCATCGCCTGACAGAGACGGAGAACATCGGGAACCAACAGGAGCAGAGGAGAAGCCAACCTACACGGAGGATTTCCAGCATGCTGGGACCCAGACCGTCCGAAGTTGGAGCTATGATACTTCCGCTATCCTGAAGGGTGGGCTTGAGGGCTTTATGTCTTTAAAGGAGCTGTACAATAAAATCTGCATTGAAGGCATCCGGAAGCCATCCGTGCTTGACTCCGTCCGCCACACCTAGCCAGTCCCCTCCTGGTGTAAGACCCCGACCCCCATTGGAGGAGGAGAGCTAGCCTGGGCCCTGCCGTGGGGAAAGGCAACCCACATTTTTGCTGTGCTGTTAATCAAACCTGGGTCCTCAGAGAGTTCAGAGCGTCCCTCTACCAGCTGAGGTAAACCCCAGCCCATAACCATTTATATAGGCATCACCATCTCTAAGCTCAGAAACTTTCAAGATTAAAGTAATTGTTCACTTCTCTTGAAAAATAAGTATGTAATTGGTTAGTGATTTGTATATATCACACAGATGCAGTCAGAGTATGTTTATATATTGAGGTAGTTCATAATAGAAAAGTTACGGAACCATAATACATAAAAACAAACAAAACAAACAAACAACAACAAAAAGAAAAACCTTCCATTTTTCTACTTAATGAGCACCAGCCCATTTTCCTTCTGGAGCAGTAACTCTTCTCCTTTGGGTAAAATTAAGGTTTGGCCACTATCATCACATGAAGATATCTGGAGTTTCCTTCTACTACATCTTTCTGTTCTATAGCTTAGGAACCAATATTAAGCATTCTAAACTCAGCCAAAGGGGTTCTATCACCTGGAGCTTTGGATCTTGAACTGGGTACTAAAAAACAGAAGAAATTAATGGAATTTATTTATCCTAACTGGGTTACCACAGATTATCATTCAGTTCCTGTAGTAGAATCTTAGGGTTGTTTTACCACATTTCAAAATCTACCTCTTTAGGCTTCCCTCTAAGCCTGTGACCACACTGTCCTATACCTTTCCCAGGGCTTATTCTTTTGTTATGTTTTGTTATGTTTGACAGACATAACACCTTTGATTCTAACAAAGAACCTTAACATTTTTCCAGAAGAATCTTACTGGATTTTATATGTGACCAGGTGGTATGGCATATCCTTGAAACCCCAGCAACTTGGGAGGGTGAGGCAGGAGGATTGAAAATTTGAGGCCAGAGGAAGCCTGTGTAATTCAATGAGATCTTTTCTCAAAATGAAAACTACAGCTCAGTGTAACATAGTGGTAAAGAACTTGCAAAGTATGTGTGAGGTGCTGGGTTCAACCCACAAGTATTGCAAGGAGAAGAAGAAGAAGGAGAAGGAGAAGGAGAAAAGGAGGAGGAGAAGCAGAAGCAGAAGCAGAAGCAGAAGCAGAAGCAGAAGAAGAAGAAGAAGAAGAAGAAGGAGGAGGAGGAGGAGGAGGAGGAGGAGAATGTATAGGAAGAGGAAGTGAGCACTAACATTAACTTATATTTGGAACTGTATTTTCTAAAAAACATAGCTTACCTTTTGATACAGGAAGTAAAAAAATGTGTTGATGATCAAAAGTAAAAGAAGTATACAAAGGTGCTTCCTATTAAGCAAAGAGCTTGGAATATAATAGGAGCCCAAAAATGGTTGATTATATTCATAAAAGCTGTTAGTGTCTTTTAAGATAAAGGATTTTTTTGTGTTAAGATTATTTATACCAATAGTAGTAACAACTGCTTCCAAACCAGTTCACGGAAGTTAGCTATGAGTTAAGTATTATTCTTGAAAAAATGTAAATGGGTTATTAGATATTTGGGAGATTAGAAGTATGCATTTGAACTTTCTGAATTTGATCATGTTAACTAACTTTGGTAATAAAACAACTTGATTCATTTCTGCTAAGGATGTTAAGCACAGCCATAGTAGAATATCTAGGTATAAGCCCTATAGAGAGCACTTTTTTTTCCAAATGTGAGACAATTTGGATAATATTTCAAATATTTAATTATTTTTAGACTTATCTTTTGATGGATTTAAACACAACCACAGCATAATGAAGATATTTTATGATTTTATATTAACTAAAATAAATTCATAAATCCAATGCAATAAGGGAAAATTACAAAGAATTTTACAAAATATTAAAATTACAGAATATTCTTAGATGGGGAAGGTGGGGGGGAAGCATACAAGAGGGTAAGGGGGAACCTATATGAATAATGTACATCAAAATGCATATATGTAAATGCCACAATGAAAAGCATGTCAGAATGAATCACATTAAGGTGTACATTAAAAATGTCCAATAAAAAAATTACAGAATATTCTAATAAATATTGAGCCAGGTGTGGAGGCACATCCAAGTAATCCCAATAGTCAGTAGTCTGAGACAGGCTGATTGCCAGTTGGAGGCCAGCCTTGGCTACACAGCAAACAGCTGTTTTCTTGTTTGTTTCTTTGTTTGTTTTAAATATATATGTATAATTGGGTGTTTTTTAGAAATAGGAGATAAGAATACTTAAGAGAAGACAAATTTATTAAAGATACAGTAATTCATAGTATCATAAATTTGTGGACATTTGGTCATATGTAAGAGAAAAAGATCTTTAGCTTGATCATAAAATTGTTTAGCTATTATTTTAAGAATATAAGATTGTTGTTGTTGTTGTTAGGTGCCATCGAGTCAGTATCCGACTCATAGCGACCCTCATAGGGTTTTCAATAGCTGACTGTTTCGGGATTGCCCTGGGAGTGGATTGCCGGGTCCTTCTCCCATTTTTGCCGTGCTGGGAATTGAACTCAGGACCATCAGAGACTGCAGCGCAGCGCTCTACCCACTGAGCTAAATCCAAGCCCAATATAAGATTAGGCAAACTAAAAGAAATGCACTACTTCTTATTAGATTTGTCTTCTATTTCATATTCAAGGGAAATTTTGCTAAAATGTAGCTCAATTCAATTTCTGACTTCATCGAGTTTTTCAATACAAACTCTCTCCGTGTGTGTGTGTGTGTGTGTGTGTGTGTGTGTGTGTGTGTGTTTTCCAAGCAATCTTTGAAGTGAGTATCCTGCATTTTTCCACTAGTAATTAGTTGTCTGGGGGAAAATGACCACTGTTCACTGGGAAGCACAATGAAAATATTTTGTATCTTTGTCATTGTATACAAATGCCACAACTTTCCTCAGTGGACAGTTGATCTCATAGAAATTGAGAGTAGAGTGGTAGTTAGCAGAGACTGGGGGGACCAGAGGAGAGGAAAATGAAGAAAATAGTTGATTAAAAGGTATGACGATATAGACTGGAAAAAGAAGTTCTGGGGTCCTGTTGCACAAAAGGGTGACTATAGGTAATGATAATGTACTGCACAAGTTTCTTTAAAAAAATCAAGAAGAAAGGATTTTGGATGTTTTCACCATAAATACATGATAGATACTTGAGGAGATAAATATGTTTACCCAGTTTTGTACATTATACAATATATATTATTGTTGTTGTTGTTTTGTTAGGTGCCATCAAGTCAGGTCTGATTCATAGTGACCCTCTACAGAACAGAACAGAACAAAACACTTCCACACTATGCCATCCCCTGCACTATGTCACCACTTCTCTGCAATTCATAGGATTTTCAATGTTGGATTGTTTCGGGAGTTGTATGCCAGGTCCTTCTTCCTGGGTTGCAGCATCTGGTTTTCCCAAGTGGTCTCCCATCCAAGGCCAACCCTGCTTAGCTCCCAAGATCAGGTGTGATAAGAGGCTGGAGTGTGATGGATGCAGAGTACACAATGTATACATGTATCAAAATACTATGTGGTACCATTTAAAAGGTTGGATTCCTCATGGACCAATCACCTCCCAAAGGCACCACCTGGGATCATTGCTGTCTTGGGGACCAAGGCTTCGTGACATGACTCTTTAGGGTACATTTAAAATTCAAACCATAACCGAGTTCAGATCATGAAGAGCCCTTGTGATATAATAGCCATTTGGAGAAAAGAAGCTAAAAATTATATCTATTAAGGCTGAATGCCCACAGTTTAGTCAGTGTGTGAATTTCTTACAGCTACTATAACAAAGGACCACAAACTGGGTGGTTAAAATAAAATAACATAAAATTTTCTGTTAAAGTTATAGAGACAAAAAGTCCAGAATCAGGGTGTCATCAGGACAGTGAAGGTTTTTCTGAAGTCTCCAGAGGGAGATCCTACCTTGTTTCTTCATTGCTTCTGTTCTTAGCCATCAGTTCTGGGTATTCGTAGGCTTACAGGTGCCTCCCGCATCACACAACATTCTGCCCACAGGTGTGTGAATCTTATCTCGTCTTCTTATAAGAACACCAGTCATATGGGATTAAGGTCCATCTTAACTGGGTAGGGCATTATTCATTTTCCTATACTTGAAAATATTCTATTTTCAAGTAAGGTCACATTCATAGGTAAGGGGA
>VMDO01012769.1:15021-60931 GCA_007922755.1 Pedetes capensis
GTGTATGTGTGTGTGTGTGTGTGTGTAGGACATATATATATGACATATACATATATATGTGTGTGTGTGTGTGTGTGTGTGTGTGTGTGTGTGTGTGTGTGTGTGACAGAATTATCAGGCATTAGTACCATTTGGGATAAGAGGACAGAATCAGTTTTCCATCAAACTTTTGAGACAGTGTGATGACAACTGACGTATTAACCAAGAATGGTAGCACAAGAGAGAATGATGTAGAATTAAAAAGGGGTAATGAATGAACTTCTACTGATAACGAGTTTAATTTGGCAAAACCCTCTATGCTCAGAAAGTCAATTCATTGTGATGCATCAAGAAGAAAAAAAATTTAAGACAGAAGATTCTGTATCACTTGGAACTCTTTTACTACTATCTCTTGGCTTTTCTGGAAAGGCAGAACTTTTGTACTTGGGACCAGTCAACCCTGGGAGTATTGGAGCTTCCTTCGTGGCCACTGCTGTTCAGCTGTGCTGCAGCTGCAAGTGCAGGGTTTATGGCTTCCTTTACTATACTAAAATGAAACACCATCCTTCAGGGAAGGATATATGCCATTGCTAAGAGGCAGAGAAGAACTTGATAACACTCCAAGAAGTAAGGGAGACTTAAATACTCATGGAGTGAACTTTGCCCACTGAGAAAAAAATAAATAAGGGAATCAGCAAGATAAATTCTTCCTTTCATCTTTTTGTCCCTATTACTGTTGCAAGTCATGATTTCTTCCTACAATCTTTTGATAGAAGTCCCTGTGTGTTGAATGGGAACTCATCTTGTAAGAACTATTGTGTTTCTTCATGATTATTTCTGAATATTGGCCAGTGTAGTAGTGTATCACTTTGTATTTCTTTATTTCATCTCTTCTCTCATTTCTTTTAATCTGCATTTTCATAATCTGTATTTTTATCTTCTGAATAAGGCATACGTCATTTAAATTCTTGCTCAAGAAACACTTTCTAGGGATCCAAGTCTATCATATATTTAGTTTAAATATTGTGTAAAATAATACATTTTCATGTTTTTCTCTGGGTAGATGGGACATTGGAATCCCATCGAACTTTAAGTTGAGCTAATCTATATCTAGCCTGCAGCCGTAGCCCTGTGGCATCTGATCCCATCAGATCTCGGAAGCTAAGCAGGCCTGATTAGTACTTGGATGGGAGACTGACTGGGAACACCTGATACTGTAGGCTTGGGAGATGGACCTGGCAACCTACTCCCAAAAATCAATCTGCCATTGAAAACCGTATGAACAGCAGAGAAGCACTGACAATAGTGATTTGCCTATTGTACACAGGGTCGCTATGAGTCAGATACCAACTCAACGGCACCTAACAACAACAACAATCTATATCTGCTTCATTGATGCATCTTGAAGAATGTACAGAAAAACAAAAAGTTAATAAAACTAATATTTACTCACTTATATAGTATTTAAATATTTCATACATGAAAGTAATCAATGATGAATAAGAGGTTCTTGCTCACAAGGAGCTTATTCTGAAAAAAGGGTAGAAAATAAACTTGTAAATAAGATAATTAGGATAATTTTACTCAACAATATATATGATAAAGTATAAACCAAAATAATGCCAAAAGAATGGGGTTGTGTATTTAGGGAAGAATACACTATGAGGAAGTGACAGGTAAGCTGAGACTGTAAGAGAAGAACCTGGCAGCCCACTCCTGAAACAATACTGAAATAATCAGCCATTGAAAACCCTATGTGAGTTGCTATGAATCAGATCTGACTTGATGGCATCTAACAACAACAACAAATTATAAAAGAAGAAATTGCCAGTCACTGGTACATTACAGGTAGAGGTGGTCAAGGGCAAAGTCTCTGAAGGAGGAACAAACTTAATTTTCTTGAGGAACATAAAGACAACCAGTAGCTGTTCCTACAATAGAAACTCAAAATGTAATATGAGATAAAATAACAATTAAAGACAGTGGTCAACATTTGTAGACATTAATAGATTTTAAGATTTCAGTTCAAATACAAAGAGAAGATGCCATAGGAAGACTTCTGATAAGAAGTGACACAATCTTATTTACCTTTAAAAATACATCAATGTCATTTATATGTGAAAAATGAGTTGCAAAGAGCAGGGGTGCAAAGAAGAGTTAAAAGACCAGTTAAAAGACAATTATAATAGTCCAGATGAGAGATGATAGTAGTTTAGGATTGGAGTATGGTTGCAGAATAGAGACAGAGAAAAAGGAGTAGATGTGGGACCTATGTTACTGGTAAAGCTGAAGAATTCTGAATGATGTTCAGGGGGAGGAAAATGATAACTTGAACAGCTGGTCCCCCAATGCTAACATGTAGAAGACTAGGAAAAAAAATCAATAAATTTGTTTTTTGCCTTTATCAGTGGAGAAAAGATTGAAGTTGTCCAAGATTTTGCTTTACTTGGTTTTATAATCAACATCCACAGAAGCAGGAGTCAAGAAATCAAAAGATGTATTACATTGGGAAAAGCTGCTGCAAAAAACCTTTTAAAGTGTTGAAAAGTAAAGATGTCACATTGAAGATGAAAGTGTGCCTGTTTCAGGCCATGGCATTTTCAGTTGCATAATATGGTTGTGATAGCTTGACATTGAATAAAAGAGAGAGAAGAATTGATGCTTTTGAATTATGGTGTTAGAGACAAATATTTAATATGCCATAGACTGTGAAAAGAGCAAACAGATCTGTCCTAGAAGTGCAACCAGAGTACTCCTTGGAAGCAAGGTTGGCTAGACTTCATCTTACATATTATTGACTTGTTTTCAGGAGGGTCCAATCCTTGAAGAAGGACATAATGTTTGAGAGAGTGGCAGGTCAATGAAAACAAGGAAGACCCTCAACTAGATGGATTGACACAGTGTCTACAACAATTGGCTTAACCATAAGAAAATCATGTACCTGGCACAGAGTTGGGGAGTCTTTCAATCTTTTGTACATAGGGTTTTATGAGTTGGACCTGACTTGATAGCGCCTATCAGCAACAACAACATGTAAAAAGAAAAACCACCATTAACTTTACAACTTAAAACAAATAGATTTATGGTTCCAGAGATTCTGTGAGTCAGGAGTCTTAAGCACAGTTTAACTGAGACCTCCTCAATATTGCAATCAAGACAATTACTTGCTGGACTGCGTTGGAGGCTTGACTGAGAAAGAACCCATTTTCATGTTTATTCAGCTCCTGACAGAATGTGTTTCTTTGTGGTGAGAGTGAGGCTGTTAGCACTTTGCCTTCTGCTAGAACCATGTGAATTCCTAGAATCTTCTGTAGTTCTTAGAGGCCACTTGTATCTCCTAGAATCATCTGCAGTTTCTGACAATGGAGGATTACCCAACATGTTGCTAATTACAGCAATCCAGCATGAAGAAACACAGAAGTGTATTAGGAAGAACAAAACAACACATCTAATAATTTTTACCATAGTTTTTGGTTAGAAACAAGTTACAGGTCCTGCCTTCACACAAATTTTTGAACAGGAAGAAGTGGGAACCACAGAAGCCTCCTTAGATTCTGTGCACTTCATTACCTATGAAATTTTAAAAACTAAACTAATTGGACACATGATTTTCAAAACAGTATGAAGACCAAGACTGGATATATAAATATAATCCAAATTAACCTCAATATTATGTTGAGACATAATTAAGGCAAAATAACTTATTTTATTTTCATAAACTCTACCTACCAATTAGCATCAACACTTGGACTGAAATGAACTTATCTTAGCTTCTAGCTCAGAAAGCTATGATATTTAGGAAACTGCCTTTCAAGACCACAGAAATACTCTAATGACCAAAAATTGATATGCAGCATCACTAACACTTTCCTCCTGATAATATTTTCAGTGGCATTTAATAAGCAGCTGAATGTGAAAAAGTAGATAACAATTCTTCAATGTGTTGTGCAAGGATCGTTCATGAGTTGGACTTCTATCAGTAAGTATTGTCAATTCATTCTCTTAGACCTCACGTTCTTTAAATGTTGCTTCCATTTTGCTCATTCCATTGAGATGACAAGTAGGAAACCAAACCAGCTATGTTTCCACAGTACTGCTTGAAAACCACCCACAGAGATATGACCTATATGCGGAGGAACTGATGAAAATATTGCCCCATTTGGGATAGAGATATCTTTAGGAGAAGAGTTCAACAGAGATACATGTGGGAAGTAAGCCAGAAAGATGTCCATTCTCTGATGCTAGCTTACTGATATAGTCCTTTTGCATCTAGAAGCATTCATTTACATAAGTTTGAAAATAATTGACAGATGCTTAAAGAATAAAGCAATTGGATTATTTAAAAAATACAATAAATTGTAAATGATTTTAAAAATTAAAAATAATTCCAATAGTTAGGGGGATCATTACTTTTATTTGTGGTGATATGCAGAATTCATTCAGAGAAGAGGGTATGGCAATTTAACATGGAGTCTGAGAACTCAGCTAGATGATTGATTTCAAGTACCAGACATTAGTTGATAGGGGATTGGACAAGTTTGGTAGTGGCAAAAATGAAAAGAATGACACAACTTATATTTTATGGAATAACTGGTAAGACCTATGACAAAATATAAACAATGGATAAGCAATTAAATAAAATGTCAGTCATGATTTAATCCCGTGATTGGATTAATGAAATTGTCATTAACAGGAAAATTTATATATAAATCTAATGTGTATGTATATATATATATATACCCACATACACATATAGATCATTTACTTTTCATATTATATCATGTATTATTTGTCATCATTTGGCTGTTCTTTTAAAAACATGAAAAAGGTGTTGACAAGAAGCGACTTTAATAATATGAAAAGGCTATATATTTGGTTCTTCTAGAGATAACAGAATGTATATTTGCGTAAAAATTGGTTGAAGCTGGTGCTATCTTGGGCAACTGAATCTACCCACATTTTATATCTGCTTCTTGTGTTGCTAGAATAAATAAAGTTACTATAGGAACTAAAATTCTGCTTCAGTGTTCTTAAGTACAGTCTTTGAGGAGATATTTTGCAAAATCAATGAAAGAAAACTGAATCATCTCTGAGCTATAGTTATTCCAATATTTTTGCAAACATTAAAAATATTTTTTTCTGAAGCAAATGAGTGGTGGATGATGATTTTCTACTTCCTGTATGAACAAAATCAAATAAATTATAAATCTGTGAACTTGATATTAGACACTACACATTGTTTTCAGAGTTTTTAAATTCACTCCAGTTTATACTTTGTAAAATAATTCTTCTATGTCTTTGGACACAATGCAGTCTGAATGCACTGGGGTGGGAATGAAGGCTGGTAGTAACTTAATCTTGAAGGCATGGAAAATACCAGACATGTTGATTATTGATTTCATATTTATGTGTACCAAGAAATTTCAATATGTCTGGAACATTTGGTAACATTCTGATGTCTTTAATTTACTTTAACATATTTGAGACAGATATTTGCATGTTTTGATTTGTTATACTCTAGATGAATTCAATGTTCTAATCAGGAAGGTATACCCCAAGTGTGGTCAGTTAGTTTTGCTTCAAAACACAACAAATCTGGAGAAAATCTATGAATTACTACTTCATTTTTTCCACCCTTAACATGTGCATTACCTGAGGCATAGGGAGATTAAGTGACTTATCTACAATTGCCAAGAAAAGTCATGTGGAGCTGGACAATGAACCTGATAATCTTCATCTAGTCTGAAGATTCTATAGTCCATACTTAACAGGAATAGGAGTGCATATATTTACCATTGTTGTAATTTGGGTGAAGTGGAAATATCTTTCATTAAGACCCAAATTCAAATTTTGGCATTGACTTTCAGGACTTTTTTGATGTTGGGCAAATTGGTCAATACTTCTGAGACTTTTCTAGATCTACAAAGTATACAGGCTGGGATCTAGATCAGTTGATAGAGCACCACTCTACAGTTGCTGAGGTTCCGGGTTTGATTCCTAGCACCGCAAAAATGGGAGACAAATGTAGCAATCCACTCCCAAGGCAATCCCTAAACAGTCAGCCATCAAAAACCCTATGAGAGTCGCTATTAGTTGGATGACTCGAGGGCACCTAACAACAACAACAACAATGTATGCATAGAACCACTATTTTCACAGAGTTGCTGCAATGTATAACAGTAATAAAATATGAAAACTGTTTAGCATACATTTACACCAAGAATAATGATAATTAAGAATTACTATAGAATCAGCCCCTGGGAATATACAGGTAGGTGTCCAACAGCTGATATTTCTTTTGTATCTCCTACTGTTCTTTATGTAGGTCTGCTCTACTTTGGCAGTATCCCAGTTCCAATCTTCCTCCTATTAAAAACTGATCTGTACTGTGCATTCCATTTTCTATCATGACACTGCATTTTGATGAGAAATAGACAAAAAAAACCCCTACATTTAGTTTTTGAGAATAAGTACTAACTAAATATAAAGCATGTCATATACACAGCCAACTAGTTTACCCATTTCAAAGTTTACTCTTCATATTTAACCTTTTTTCTCCCCAAAAGTTCATGGAAACATGTCTATAAAATAAAATAAAAAGTTCCAATCTAAAAAGATAACCAGAATTCATTTTTAAATGTAGTATTTCAAACTTGTTAGAATTTATTAATTCAATAAGCTATGGAGTAAATAGATACAGAGAAAGTTCTAAAATGTCAAGTATGCTAACAAGGAAGATTAAGTTTATTATACTTTAGATACAGCAGGGAACAAAGCTTACATAGCTCATATCACATAATGGAGGACTATAACTCAATTTGTTAGTTTGGGAAAGGCTTCTCTGAGGATTTTTTTCAGTTAAACTAAATCTGAGGTATAAGCAAAAGTTAGCATGGTAAGAGATTGGGGAATAAGAACTTTAATGTACAATGTTTCAACAGTATTATTTCCTGAGGTAAAAGTGGCATAATTATAGGGGGAAAAAACCCTTCTTATTGTTGTTAGGTGCCATGGAGTGGAGTCTGACTCATACAGACCCCTTTTTTAACTATAAGAAATTTTGGAAATTTTTTATAAAATATATGCTGAATATATTGAATTTTTTATGTGTGAAGCAAAACCTTAACTGGTGAATGTAGAAAGGAACAAAGAACAAAACCGTAGTTGGAGTGAATGCTAAAATTTAGGACAATTGATAGGGTTGGAGATTTTGGTCTATTCAACTAATGTTGGGCTTCCACACTGGTACATTTGGCTTCTGCCTGTCATGAGCAGCCTCTTAAATAAAGAAAAGGCCTTATAAAAGTAGGTTCCTGGAAAGGCCGGTTCAGGAAGATGTAACTATCCAAGCTGACTTCTGGCTGTCCCAGCAAGCAAGGGCAATAAGCTTTTAGAAATACAAGTAAAACTTCCCACAAAGACTCCTTCTACATATTGTTCTTTTCCTATTCTCCAAAGACAGCTCCCTTTCTAATTTAGCAAAGTAAAACTATAATAAATTTACATGTTTCCTTGTACCCTCTGCTGGGTTTAAAAAAAAATTGAGCAACTACCTTTTCAATCTCTCACAAAATACATCTCAACTTCTACTTATGGTCATATACAGATCCTTAAAGATAAGCAAACAGACAAAATCAGCAAATATACCAAAGGATGATGGGCTTATGGTAGATTCTTTTTCCTTTTGTATTTTGCTCAGTTTAAAAAAATCTATAATGAATGTGTATTATTATTGCAAAAGAAGAAAAATGTCACATTAAAAATCTTTCCCTTTTAGTTTTAACAGCTTGATTTCTTCTAATTAAAAAATTCAGTTCACCAATAGTTAAAGATTATTTGTCTTCTAAATATCACTTTTGAGTGGCTATTGGTTTTTAGCATATGGTAGTCACACTTGCTGTTGTTGTTTTTAGGTGCCATGTAGTCGGACTCATAGTGACTCTCATAGGGTTTTCAGTGGTTGACTGTTTTGGGATTGCCTTGGGAGTGGATTGCCAGGCCCTTCTCCCATTTTTGCAGTGCTGGGAATTGAACTTGGGACCTCAGAGACTGTAGCGCAGCACTCTACCAACTGAGCTAAATCCCAGCCTGCTAGTCACACTTAGGAAACAATAATTTGTCTGCCAGCTTGTTGTTGTGTCGGGGGCTTTCATGTTGCTGTGATACTGAAAGCTATGCCACTGGTATTTCAGATAAAAGCAGGGCCACCCATGGTGGACAGGTTTCAGCTGAGCATCTAGACTAAGACAGACTAAGGAGAAGGATCTGGAAGCCCACTCCCAAGACAATTAGCCATTGAGAACCCTATGAATAGCAGAGAAGCACTGTCAAACACAGTGGCAGAAAATAACCTCCCAGGCCCTAGTCTGCAAGGCATTCAAGAAACAACTGGGAAGAGTTGCTTCCTCAAAGTAGAGTGGACCTTAATGACAGAAATAGAGTAAAGCCCCTGGGACCTCCTTTTGCTGATGTGGCACAACTCAAAATGAGAAGAAACATAGTGGCTGCAACAGAGGCTCAAACATCAAAAGATCATGGGCATGGCACAGTACTTACTGGATAGTGCTTTCTTTGTCTGTACTTAGGGTCACTATGAGTCAGATGCAATTCCATGGCACCAAACTATGAAAAGTAATGGTTAGGATTAAGTTAGTTAGGTTAGAATTCTGCTAGTAGACTAACAGAAAGGACAAAACAAAAGCAACATAGAAAAGATAGATGTTCATTTCTGTCTCATATAATAGGAAAGATTAAATTTAATTCTTGCTTATATAAGGTGAATTTGGAATAATTGATCTAAGGCTGGTAAGGCTTGTATACAAAGATTGCACAGGTTCATTTGATGCACTAATTGGCAGGAACTCATCCTTGTGGTCCAAAATAGTGCCTAGAACACTAATGCAAATTTTCAAGCAATAAGATGGGGGAAGACAATGGAGAGAATGTGCTCTTCCTCAAAGGATAATTTCCAAAAGTGTCACATGCCATTTCCATATACAATTTTACTGGCTGTCCCTAATAAGAAAGTCTGAAAAATATATTTTATCTTACAATATGTGCAGTTAAAAATCAGGGTTCATATTGCCAAGACAGAAGAAAATTACAACTTGCCACATACCCAGAAGTATTGCTATATGTCACTGTATCTACTGTATAAATTGAAAGAAAATAATACAATTTTTTCAAATATTTTTTCTATAGTATTAAGGCAATAAAATTAAAAGCATTAAACTTGCTAAACATCCTCTACAAATGAGGCATTTTTATTTTAGGTAATACATTTGTGTTGTCTTGTGAGATACATAGAAGTCTTCTTAACATAAAAGTAAACAGATCAATGTGTAATTGAAGACTAGTTCTATCTCTTCCTGATCCTGAGGGTTTAATCATCCTTCTGTGCCACCCCCTAATGAGATCTACTGCTGCTCTTGCTTCAGAGTAGCTGAGAACTGGCAATGGACAACAATGGAATTATGTTGATACATTCTTCTGTGCTGATCAGGAGAGTGTGGATTTATGGGAACTAAAAAAGCACATTTCCAGCTTCTTTTTTGAGTTGTTGTTAGGTGCTGTCCAGTATGGTATAATTCATAGTGACACTCTGTACAAGAGAATGAAGCACTCCCTGAGAATATGCCATGCCTGGCACAATGTCAGTGCTTCTCTGCTATTCACAGGGTTTTCAATGGCTGATTGTTTTGGAGGTCCTCTGGGTCCTCTTTTTGGGGTAGTACAAATGAAAGGTGACTCAAAGTAAGTAGGCCTATCAGGAGCAAGGTTAGGAAATAATTGAGGACAACTTGTGAATTTTTATTACATTAATCAACGCACTGGGCTGGTGTTTAGCTCAATTGGTAGAGTGCATGCTCTGAAGGCCTGGTTTTGATACCTAGCATGGCAAAAACAGGAAGTGGACCTCGTAGCCCATTCCTGAAATAATCCTGAAACAATCAGCCATCAAAGATCCTATGAATAGCAGAGACACACTGACAACAATGCCAAGTACTACACAGTGTCAGGGAGTGTTTTATTCTGTTGTACATAGATAGGGTCACTATGAGTTGGACCCAACTAGATGGTACCTAACAAAAACAACAGCAATCAACATATTGGGACAGAGGACCTCCTTCCAGAATAATTGAACTTTCACTTTAGCAACTGTGGGGTAAGCACCTATTGGTCTGGCCACAGATGTTCAGACCGCCAGTGCCGCTCTGCACACAGATATCTAAACACAACTCACTCGGGACCCTTGGGTGAGGGGTGTGGATTCCTGTGGCCCTCTGGAACTGAGAGAGGGGAGAAAGGAAAAAAACCTTGGCCGCTTTTGCCTTGCAGGGACCGAAAGTGGCCATTTATTGTCTCTCTCTCTATGCCCTCAGGGCAGAGAGAAACCAAATCAAGTTTTAGCAGCCTGAGTGCTGCAGCTCTTTTTGCTGCTTCAGGGGCAGCAGCAATTCTGCCTTCAGCTCTGGTACCAGAGACTGTCCTCAGCTTCTTTCCCTAGGTGCTGGACAAAGGGCAAAGGGACTGTCCTCACTTACTTGTGGTCCCTGAGAGTGCCTTCTAGTTATCTTGGTCTCCATGGTCATGAGGAGAGATGCTTTCATGTTGCTGGTCAAATCCAGAAAGAGTTCTTTCTTCATTGGTGATCAGACAGAGAGAGAGTTCCCAGCAGGAAGCTAGCAGCCAGAAGGTCGAAGCATCAGCAGCAGCAGCCCCATCATCACCAGCTTCACATGCAGAGTAAGCTTTGCTTACACAGCCCTTGGGTAACTGCCTTAACTGCCTTGATATGGCAATCAGGTCAGGTCAAGAGGGACTAGGTGCAACCAATTTAGGAGTGACATTCAAATAGCAAGTGAAACTAGATGTCACTCCTTGGGCAATCAAGGGGAGAACCTTGATTACCCATCAGGTGGCAAGATGAGGGTTGGATAATTCCCTACAAGCAACATGATCCAAGGAAGCTGATCACATGTAATTGACTTGGTTCTTGGGAGAATTAACCTTTTTGAGTCCCTCTATTAAGTCCATGTTTTTGTTGTTGCTTGTGAGTAGAGCCCAGTTATAGTGACCCTCATAGGGCTTTCAAAGGCTGATTGTTTAGGGATTGCTTCGGGAGTGGATTGCCATGTACTTCTCCCATTTTTATGGTGGTGGGGATCAAATCCAGGGCCTCAGAAAGTGCTGAGCAGTGCTCTAACAACTGAGCTGAACCCCAGCCCATTATGTCCATAGAATGTGTAAAATATAATACTCATTCTCTGTCTTATTTTACAGACTCCAACCTTAGGTTAATCCTAGTCATTTCTTAGAGAAAAAAAAGTCAAAATAAGAAGAAATGTTTTTGTTGTTGTTGTTGTTGTTTTTGTTTGTTTTCACCTTGGCTCATCTACCAGTCTGCCCCATTATCTAAGAAGGTTTTTTTTCCTCCCTCCTCCCTGCTCTCTTCAGGGGCTGGGATTTAGCTCAGTTGGTAGAGCGCTGTGCTGCAGTCTCTGAGGTCCCGAGTTCAATTCCCAGCACCGCAAAAATGGGAGAAGGGCCTGGCAATCCACTCCCAAGGCAATCCGAAACTGTCAGCCATTGAAAACCCTATGAGGGTTGCTATGAGTCGGATACCAACTTGACGGCACCTAACAACAACTGCTCTCTTCATGAGGGTGTTTTCCTGAAATACTGTCTTTTACATTCTAACTTCCATTTTAAATAATATACAAATAAAGTAGTCAATATATTTCTACTCATATTCTTCTAGGAGTAAAAATGTCCTTCCAACTACCAACAATTGCATATATCAAGTCAGACCTTTATGCACATATAGCCTATGGAAAAAAGTTGATTGACTATGCACTTAAATTTCCTTTATCTTCCATAACTACTTATGTGGCTAAATTAAGTAGTCAATTTGGTAAAACTTTTAATTTTTTTTTAGTTCCATAGATACTACTTTTACTTTCTACAAGACTTTAAGCAACTGCTACATACTAGCAATTTTGCCCAGGGTGTGAACAAAGCCATCCATAAGTCCTTCAGGATTTTGTGGAAAGGAGGCACAGTCCTCATCCTGGAGGATATAATGGGCTAAAGATGATTTAAATGTAAACATCAGCACAACTATAGAGGGGAAAATGAAATAGAGAGATGGACATAATCAGGGAGAGATAGCTAAAATATTAAAACTAGTACAACAAATGAGAAACACTGAATAACAAAAGTGAAAACAGTAAAGTGTTGGGGTTCATTGGTGAGGCTGACTAATTTAACATTAATTTCATGCTTGAATGTGGTTAGCACATGGGAACTTTCCTGTGGAGTCATCTGATAATAATCTGGCTCAACTGAAGATTATGAAACTAAACTTATCATTGTATGATTTAATTGAAATTAAAATACACTGGTTGAATTAAAATATACTGACAGTATCATCAGTCGTTTGCTTTATTCACAACTAGATATGCCAATACTTCCAAATTCATGTGCATTCTCCATGATGCTCTTTTTAAATACAAATCACTAAGAACCTTTTGTAAGAAAGTGTTTTACCTTGAATAGAATATTAGGAGAACCTACATACCTAGATATGGATGAAGTATATTTGTAGAAGATAAACAGGCACTTGGGCTCATGAACATGAATTTAGTGGCTAAGAAAACACATGGGCTATAAAAGTTATTTAGGAATTCACATTTTCCCTCCTTAGATAATTCACTTGTTCTAGGAGCATTCACAGAGACCATCTCAGATAATTGCTTCAAATGACCAAAATTTGCGGTCAGAACTGTTCTTAGAGTCTTCTGGTTCCTGTACTTACAAATATGCTTAAGGGCACTTAATGAATAACCTTTTACTGGTGTACCACCCTTTCATTACCACCTGGGCTTAGAAGCAAAAGATATAAAGGTACGAATTATTTCCTTACAGGTTCAGCCCAAGCCTCCAAAAGCAGTGGCACTTTGTAGATGGCATCTATCAGTGGGAGGAAAATTATACCTTAGGTCATTTTAGGCAGAGTAGACCATAAAATGAAACACTATAAAATCTTTGGGTTTATAATAGTACCATGTCATAAATCCTCCCTGTTGAGAGACAGAACTGGTGCCTGCTTTACATTTATAATGTACACGGTGGAACAATGTGCTAAGAATATCCTAATTCAGGAATTATTCTTCCTGTATTATTAAAGAAATCACTTAAATGGCTGGAAACATAGATTTTGCATCACACTGTGGGAGTTACAGAGAAAACACACACACGCACACACACACACACACACACATACATGTGCACAAACATACAGATAAAAGATGTAGCCTATTTAAAAGTGAAAACGAGTGAACAGAAAATATAGTTTCTCAGTTTAGATAATCCAAATCATTTATTTGTGAGAAAATGGGAAGACTATTGTGCTAGCTAAGCAGTAGATATTCTTTCTTTATTTTCCTTTTTATTAAATTTTATTTTTTGGTGTTCCTTAGGATGAGTGATTTTCAAAAAATCAAAAGGGAGAATTCTGTAATTAAAGAAAACTTACAAGAGGTGGTATGAAATAACTCCGAAGTAGTTTTATTAGTAAAATTTTCAGAAACCTTCATTAAAACATTATTTTTCTAAAAACAGCTTTAAGTTTTAAGCAAACTAACATGGATTCCATCTAGTATTGAGAGTGTTTGATTTCCTATTGTAGGTTACACCTGTAACTCCTAGGTCACTTTTTCTGACCAATGACCTTTTGAAGGTCAATGCCCCTCTGACTCATATGGCCAAGGCCATTTAACCTTAATGATCCAGGATGGAACACTTAGGTCATTCTTTTACTGAGCATTCTTCAAATCTTTTTCTTACTTAGGTGTCTATCTATTTAAATGCATCTTAACTGACTGGTTGATTTATTTATTTGTAGTGCTAGTGATCTAACCCATGGCCTCTCTAAGGCTAAACCCATTTTCTACCCCACCACCAAGCTACTTCCTCAGTCCCTAGCTGAACTGATATACAAAGAAGTTTAAGACCCAGTACAAGATAGCTCAAGCCCTAAGCAGTCTTCATTTTCCTTCCTTCCTTCCTTCCCTCCCTTCTTCCTTCCTTCCTTCCTTCCCTCCTTCATTCACTTTTTTCCTCTTCCTTCCTTCTTTCCTTCCTTCCTCCCTTCCTTCGCTTTTTTCTCTTTCTTCCTTACTCCCTTCTTTTCTTTTTTTTCTGTCTGTCTTCCTTTTTTCTAGAGTTGCACTGTACAATACATTTTTTTTTTTTGCCCCACGTGGCTTCTGTGTAGTTAAAATGTAGCTTGTCAAAATTGAGAGGATCTGCAAGTGTATAATCATATAAAACATCTTATTTGTGAGCCTGGCACGGAGGCGCATGCCTGTAATCCCAGCGGCTTGGGAGGTAGAGATAGGAGGATTGCAAGTTTGAGACCAGAGGGAGTCTGCGTAATTTAGTGAAACCCTGTCTCAAAAAGTTAAAAAAAAAAAAAGCCTGGGGTGCAGCTTGGTGGTCCAGCACTTGCAGAGCATGCAAGTGCGAGACCCTGGGTTCAACCCCCAGTACCACACACACACAAAAAATCTTATTTGTAATGCCATATGTTGATTATGTTGGACTATAAGAAATATAAGAGAGTTTTGATATATTGGATTGAATAAAATATAAGTAATTTCACATGATGCTGGATGCATTAAGAGGAAGAAGAAAAGCATTTTATTCTAGCTATTGCAAACTCTCATAATGATGCCAAGCCCCCACAAAAAAAAACCTGTATTTTTTAGTTTATTAATTCTATTAGACTTATCTCAAGTCCATCTGGTTCTCCCATAACTCTTATCCTATCCCAGTGAAATTCACTTTTGTCTCGTTTCTTACTTATGTTTATTTTATGCAAAAATTTTCTATCAGGAAATCAAATTATTTATGCTGATTTCTCTATTCTATCAAGGAACCTGTTTCCAAGGTTGATACAGAGAATTAGCTCTCTTTCTGTCAGTGTTAGATCAGAGTAATGTGATAGTGTCATTTCCTTATTCTCCCTGTGACTCTCATGCCTTCTCTGTGCTGTATAATTTCCATTCTTTTTTTCTACCCTAGAAGATAGCTTCATGTCTTTTGAGTTTTTACTCCATGAGCCCCAAGAGCAAAAACTGGTTCAACAGGTCCCAATGAGAGCTCCTCTAGATTTTTCTATTGGCCATGTAACAACAAAAGTGTCAGGTTTCATAAGAGCATATTTTGAGGATATTCTTTAAGATAAGAACACACAATTACAAAGAGAGAAAAAAGTGCATACTATGTTTCATTCTTCACTATTAATTTTTCTCTTCTCCCATTCAAGCTATTCCATTGTATATCAGAGAGTATCTCTTTCCCAAGAAAGTCATCTGGAAGGAGCTCCTCTGTTCCTCTACTTGACAGAAGCTTATGTCTTAACTATAGATAATTGTCTCACATTCTCAACCCTCCTCCTATCCCCAGGTATATTTTATATAAGATCAAGTTAGATATATTCTGCCCACCAGTCTTTTTATTCACATGCTTACTCATAAACCTACTTTGATATTGGAAAATTTTTTTTTAATGCTTGAACTAGAACAGGTTTAGGGTGCACATTTGGGTTAGATTTAAAGCCCTACTATCTACATTTAAACTTATGTACAAGTATGTCAGATTTCAGCAGGACCACCCATGGTGCACAGCTTTCAGCTGAGCTTCTAGACTAAGACAGACAAGGGAGAAGGACCCCACAGCCTACTCCCAAAATAATTAACATTGAAAACCCTATGAATAGCAGAGAAGTACTTTAAAATGCAGTGCCAGAGAAGGAGCACTACCTCCCAAGCTGGAAAACATTCAAAGACAACTGAGGAAGGGTTGCCTCCCCAAAGTAGAGTCGACCTTAATAATTGGAATGGATGAAGCCCCTGAGACCTCGTTTTGCTGATGTGGCATGACTCAAAATGACAAGAAACACAGTGCCTGCAACAATGGGCTCAAATATAGAAAGATTATATCCATGGCACAGTGTAGGTAGTGTTTTGTTCTGTTGTACATTGGATCAGTATGAGCTGGACCTAACTCAATGGCTCCTTACAATGATGCAAGTATTATTACATGTTACCCTACAATAAATGCTTAAAATCAAACAGGTCCAAGGTTCAGGTTCAGGTTTGGTTTGAAGCCCTCCTTGGAGGCTTATAAAAGCCTACCCTATAGTGCTTCCTTGTGACTAATTAATATATAATACCAGTAATTAGGATTCAGGGATCTATGGTCTTATAAGGCTTACCTAGAAGATTTCAATATGCAGCCATGCTTGAGAATCACCATTATATAAATGATGGGGAAGTATTAAAAAGAAATCATTTCCTAAAATTTGTTTAGGAAATTATCTTGGCAATTGCAAAGGAATGGATGAAAGTCTGAGATTCTAAGAGCATGAAGGTTCGAAAATATCAAGATATAAGACTTATAGGTTCTAAAGTAAGCAGAGTGAGGTAAAGGAATCTTACAAGGTAAAATTCTGGCAATTCACATCAATCCACCAGATGGATTTTGACATCCATCTACTCCATTCACGTAGAATTGAAGTTCAGAATTAATCTATCAAAATATCAGGGGTCAGCTGATACAGATTTTCGACTCTACATAATAGTCAGTAAATATGAGAGATACGTATAAAACAGAACAATTAACATTATTCTATATTAAATTACAGAGTTTCAAGTTTACTGAGAAATACTTTATAGCTCAGAAATCTATGTCATAGAACAAGGAAAATGAGAATTGTAGTCAATCTTAACATTTACATATATAAACTGGGCATGGTGGTACACACCTGTAATTCCAGTGACTCAGGAGGCAGAGGCAGGAGGATTGCAAGTTTGAGACCAGAGGCAGTCTGTGTAATTTAGGGAGACCCTGTCTCAAAAAGTTAAAAAAAAGTTGAGTTGGGGGTGCAACTCAGTGGTACAGCACTTGCAAAGCATGCAAGTGTGAGGTTCTGGGTTCAACACCCAGTACTGCAAAAAAAAAAAAAATTACATATATAGTCATTATTCTGTATTAGACTTTTCCAATTATGTCCCTCCAAACTCTTATGAATCTCATAAGACTAAGCAAAAATTGCAACTTATAAAGTTTGCTCCTGTATTTCTCATACAGATTAGTTTTTTCAATTTGTCCTCAAAATGGCTTGTACAAATATTTGTTTACATGTTTCCTTTTTTTTTTTTTTTTTTTTTTTTTTTTTTTTTTTTTTTTTTGCTATACTGAAGGTTGAATGGTTGAACCCAGGGCCTTGCACTTGCATGCTTTGCAAGTGCTGTACCACTGAGCTGCACCCCAGCTCATTTGTTGTTTTTTTTTTTTTTTTACTTTTTGAGATAGGGTCTCACTAAATTATGCAGACTGTCTGTGGTCTTGAACTTGTGATTCTTGTACCTCTGCCTCCTAAATTGCTGGGATTACAGGTGTGTGTCACTATGCCCAGCTCTGTTTACATGTGTTCATTTCCATTAAACCATCAGTAGCACAAAGGTAGGAAATTTGTATTTTTTCCCTATTTGTATACCTGGTTCTTTATCTTATACTTCAATAATATTTTTAGTTTGATAAATACTCTAAATTCTGTAAGCTCATTCTTGTGATTTAAGTCTATAAGAAACAACTAGACGCTTCAGAGTTATGGCTAGTCTTTAACTATACTTATTGGCTTGAATAAATGAAATATGAAAGAAACATCCAGATAATTGCATTGTCATGGTTTTCTTCTGCTATTTTCTGTCTCTCTTACCAACTTCTCCTCATAATCAGAAAAAGACTGCACTCTTCTTTCTCATGAGAAAATTATGATTATAATCAATATTGTAAATTCAAAGTGCTCTTGCCATTTTCCTAGTATGATTGTGGTACGCACGCTTCTAGGAATCAGAATGGGTCACCAGAGGGGATCAGGTGAAGTAAGGCTGCCCCTAGTGTGTGTAGGATCCTGGAAAACAGCTTTCTTAGTATTTCTATCTATATAAGCATTTTGATTAAAATGTAATAAAAATCCAGCACCCTTTGTGAGGCTTAGTCATTTCTTGGTGTACATTTAAAGTAATAAATAGAGAAATACTATTAGGAATTTATTTATTCAATCAGCGCACATGAAGATTCTTTGTAGTGTCCAGGCATAATTTTTTTGTTCCAATCTTGGGGCCATTTCTTCAGTTCTTTTCTTTCAAATGTGTCATACCTGGCTAACTTTATATTTTGCACCTTGAGAAAGGTAGCAACATTGTTATTACTGGCAATGTCATGCTCTTCACAATCAGTTTGTATTGAAACAATACAGATCTTCTTGCTACCACAGTTCCCTAATACCATTTATTTAGTGCTGGTTACATCATTACTCACAACGTCACACTATCCATCATGCTGCCCATGGATCTGGCTTCCAATGACTTTCTCAAAGGATGTTGCTGTAGTGTTTTGAAAAAGACCAAAACTGCAAGTCTCACCCAAAGTATGCAAGAAATTATGAATAATATTTTGGTACATGGCCAAGTTAAATTTAGTACTTGGGATTTTATAAAATAAAAGTAGAATAATCAGCTCCTAATCATATTGTTTCTTGGAATATTGAGGCTGTAACCATAACAAATGTAATCTATTTTCTTATAAAACCATTAGCCAGGAGTATAGGTAAATGGTTTCTCTTAGTTCAGGCTGTTATAACAAATTTTTATAGACCTAATGCCTTAATCAAAAAACACTTCTCAGTTTTTTGAGCTGGAAGTCAGAGATCAGGGTGCCAAGATGATTAAATTCTTAGTGAATCCACTTTTCCTGGTTTTCAGGGCTGTCTCCTTAATTTGTCTTCACATAGCAAGAAGCAGAGAGCTCACTCTCTGGCCTATTTTTATAAGGTTACTAGTCTGATTCACAAGGAATTCACCCTCATGACCTAATTTATTTCTCAAAAGCCCCACATTCAAATCCTATCATGTTGAGAATTAGATTTCGGCATACTCACTTCTGGAGAACAAATATTCAGTTCATAACACTGTGTATGGGTAGAGTGAGAAGAGTAGTCTTATTCACACAAAGACTGACCTTCTCTTGTCTGACATGGCTTAAGACTGACACAGGGGGCACAAAGTCACCCTACCAACAGGAAGCAAGAGAGGACACTGATCAAAAGGGTCCATTGACATCATGGTAAAACAACGTGGAAAGTTACTTGAAAAAATAGAAGTGATAATTTTAGAATGATTGACCTACATGATGTAAAGCTTGTTTACGGGTACATGACATTATTGTGGTAGAACTCAAAGTAAATGGTGACAAGAGTGAAGGTTACTTCAAATATGCATGTCATCACCAATGTGGCTGCTGAGTTTTATATGCTCCCATTAGAAAAGTGCTTAAGTATCTAAAAGGAACAATTCACATGTCAGCCTGCTTTCCTAGAATCAGTACATCGGAGACTGACCAGAAGATCCTGGTATTATCACGCATTTGCAAGTTTGAGAATTCTTTGGGTATTCTGGATGACTCCCATTTCAGTGAGGGAAGAGGGCCAGATAAATCTCACAAGACAGAAACAGAGAACAAACGAAGTCTTTGCAGATATCAGTCTGGTCTTCATATATGCTAGTGATATAATGCAACCAGCTCAGCTTTTCAGACATCCATAAAGAGGACACTGAAAGCTGTTTGTATGTTTTTCAGTGCACTGCAGTTCTGGTAATTGGACCCAGGGTCTTGAGGATGCCAGGTAAGTGCTCTGCTACTGAGCTACATCCCCAGTCCTAGGGTGTCAAAAGTTTTGAAGAAGGCACTCCATAGAGGAGGGACCACCTGGGGAATGAGGGCTCTGCTTCCTGGGGGCCTAAGAGTGTTATTGCCCATAAGTTCTGTATTACTTCCAATATATTTCTCATAGTAATTTCTGCCCTTATTCTCTTATGTTTACACAACCCCCTTGTCTGTTGCAAACCTTCAAAACTCCTCTGCCTCCTCATGTTCTCCACATAGCAATGCACATATTCCATGCACTCTTTTTTCCTCTCTCCCATACTATTTCTAGATATTCTGCCTCCTGCTTCTGGCTTTCAACTGTTCACCAGTCTAAAAAAGATGAAGAAAAGGAAGCAAACATAATTCATATCTGCCTGCACCTGATTTTTTGGTCACTCACAGAGATAAATGGCCAAGACAATGAGAAAAAGGGCAATTGAATTGGTTCTTATTCAGATTAATTATAGGAAAAGGAAACAAATTAAAGGATCTTTGAAAGGATTTATGCTTTCTTTAGTTTGTGTTACGTGTGTGTATGTTGGAAAGAGATAAGGCAAGAAAGAAGAATAATATACAGGGAAAGAACCACAGAATGTGGATAGTTAAAACATCAAGAGAGCTGACTTGTTAGTATATGTATGTTGAGGAGATATTGCCTCTAAAAATGGAAGAAAAAAATCTATTCTTTTAAAAAAACATATTTAGATTTAAAAATCCTAAGTATTTAAGTAAAAAAGACATATAATTTTTTGAATCCAGAAATTTACGTAGACAAGAAAATATAAATCAGACATTATTTACTTATCAGTAAATAAGTAGGGAACTAAGATGACACAGTCCTTAAAATAAAGTTAAGCTGTGAAAGAACAAAGAAGCTGGTAATCAAGAGAAGGCAAGAGAAGAAAAGCTCACTTTGATTTAAAATACAAGAATCCTATTCTAAAATTGGATTTAGTGATAGCAAGCCATCAGAGATTACAACGAACAGACTTGATCTGATCCAGTTTCCTGAAATGAGATAGCTGACTAATGGCCACTGCAATCTGAATTAATTAACATCAATTTGCTTTTAATAAAAAGCTTCTGAAGCCCATTTTGATAATGAATGCTGTCCAGAAGAAAATCAAACAGCACTCTCTGATATATGTGGAGCCACAGCTGTACATATTTGACCCCTATTTTACACAGTTGCGCCTCATTGATTTCTTCTGTTAAACTCCTGGACTGAACACTGAACAATGGCAGGAACACTCATATATCTTCTACAGAGACCGGGTCTATGAACTGGAACCCTGCAGCAGGCCACAGCATTTCTGCACCTCCCGCATTGGCTGCCTGTCCTGATGACATATAACCCAGATACTGTCCTTAAGAACAAATAACCTCAAAAGCATGACCAGGGAATCAGTCTTTATGGATGCAAACAAAAATATAAGACTTGAGACAAAACTGACATATAACTGAACTTCAAGTCAGTTGGCTTCAAATTTCAATCCACATAGAGTTATTATTAAAGGAATTCCTGTATTTAAACATAGTTGAACAAAGAATAAAAAGCTAATAGATACACTTGAATGCATCTTATCATGACAACAAAGAAAGCAAGGCTACTTCCATTAAAGTTGAAGATTATTTGTCATTATCTCCATTGAAATTTTTCCAATATTTTAATAAGAGTTGTACATCTAGATATATTAACTCACTCTACTGATGATAGTAATGATACAAAATGAATGGATTAAATAGATTCTATTCTATCTGTACTTTTGATTTCATATTTATTAAGAAGTAACTGTTTTAGTAACTGCAGATAGACATATTGCATGTGATTAGCTAATGGGGATGATGATAAGATATATCAAGTCTCCACTCATGTGTGCTCGACTTTCAGCAAAGAGTTGTTGTCATTGTTTTTAGGTGCCATAGAGTCAGGTCCAACACATAGCAACCCTATATACAATAAAACAAAACACTCCTGACACTGTGCCATGCCCAGCAGTATATCAGTGCTTCCCTGCTACTTATAGGGTTTTCAATGGCTGATTGTTCCAGAAGCGGGTTGCTGGGTCCTTTACCCAAGCCTACAAAACCTTGTATTCCCAGGCAGTCTCTCATCCAAGGACTAACCTGGCCCAACCCCTCTTATCTTCAGAGATCTGATGGAGTTGGAGGACACGGTGGTATGGATGTAGACCAGCAAAAAATAGAAGGGTAAAAACAGAACAAAACCAGCTAACTAAAGCATAGTGATCAATGGCTTTGATTTAGAAATTCAGAGACTAAAAGTGTGAATTAGTTTGCACTTGTTATGATGTGAGTGATGTGTCTTTAATTACTCCTGGGTCTACCAGGAACTGCAGCTTGGATTTGCAAAAATCCATCTTAATACCTTAAGTCAATACAAATAAACTTCTTCAGTTATCTGTTGTTGTTAGGTGCCATGGAGTTGTATCCATGTCACAGTGACTGTCATAGGGTTTTTAATGGCTTATTTTTGGGCGGTTGCTTTGAGAGTGGATTGCCATGTCCTTCTCCCATTTTTGTGGTACTGGGGATCGATCTCAGGGCCTCAGAGACTGTAGAGCAGTGCCCTACCAACTGAGCTAAACATCACTTAATACCTTATGTCAATACAAATAATATTCCTCAGTTATTTAGGATACAGAGTCTCTTGGCCCTGCTCTTATTTTGTAACTGGTGTGATGATTACATTATAAATATTTGCATTCTCTGTAATTTTTAATATTTGCCATTTCTTCCTTCTCATTTCAGGAAAGGCTTATTTACTATAATATGATCCCCACTTACATAAAGAATTTAAAAATGCATTATATTTGTATACAGTATCTATTTTTAATCAGAAAGTATATTTAATAGAAAATATAGTTTCATTTTTCTTTGAATTGTTTCACTTTACATTCATAGAGAAATGCCAAATATATTACATAAAGTAAATTCCTGGAGGGCGGGATATATGACTCATTCTCTACGTCTTTCCACAATACCTTGTCCCCAGGTGACCATCAATGAATATTTGTCAAATGAATAAATGAACGAATTATGCTATTTACACTTAACAATAGTTAATTACTACTTAAATTTTAAAAATGAGATCTTATTTAGCATCAAAGATAAATGTAATGCAAAAAAACTTGGAAAGTTCTCTGTAATCCTGGTTGGTCCCATTTTCTCTAAACAGAATTATCTTTCCCAAATTTTAGTTACATATCAAAATGCTGGTGGTGTGCCTCTAGCAAATAAAAAGACAGTAGTATCTAATTTAACTCATACATTATTAGGTAACCATTAATTACCAAATAGATTTAAAAGTAATCATTCTCTGCATTCAACAAGGAAAAATAGAAAACATTGAAACATAGGACTTTGAAGACCTACATCCTTGTCCCACTTTTCTCATTAATTATCCCTGGGAATTTGAGAAAATTAAACTATGCCCCCAATTTTTTAACTATGTGGGAACACCGGGTACTGTAGGCTTGGGAGAAGGACCTGGCAATCCATTTCCAAAAAAAATCAGCCATTGAAAACCCTATGAATAGCAGAGAAGCACAACAATAATGTTTTGTCTGTTGTATGTAGGGTCTCTGTGAGTTGGATACCGACTTCATGGCACCTAACGATAACAACAAATGTTAACAGAGTCAAGTGATATATAAGAAAACACTTCACAATACATTAAAGAAGGAGTATCCAAAGTGAGCACAGAAATACACATTATTAATGAAAGAATATTTTATTCCATTGGAGAGGAGAAAGTGACCAAAAGATTCAACATCTTAAAAATGCATTGCTATGCAAACAAACCCATGTCTAGGAATTTGCTATTAGGAAGAAAGTAAGACAATCATATACATAATATTCTCTAATATATAAAGAAATACCATGTAGTCACTAACAGACATGTGCTCATAAAACAACTTAAGAAATGAAAACATAGGATGGAAAACATTAAGCATCTAAGGTACTATTAAAGTAAAATGTTGCTATTATTGACTGACTACATCATCAGTTCATAGTGATGTACTAACTCTTTTTACTTGTGACCTTATCACTTTGTGAAACAAAGATTTTATCTTTGGCCAGGCACTGTAGCACACTCCTATAATCTTAGCTATTCAGGAGGTAGGAGGATTGCAAATTCAAGCCATGGGTAGCCTATACAATTGAGTGAAAGCTTGTCTCAAAATAAAAAATATAAAAGGGTCTGAGGGAGAGCTGAGTGGTGGAATATTTATATGAGGTGCTGGGTTCAACTCCCCAGCACTGAAAACAAAACAAAACAAAAACAAAAACAAAAAAATAGGTTTTATCTATGTATTATAGACAAGAAAACTGTGACTTACCAATGTGATAGAACATGTTCACATTTGCATAATACATTGCAAAGCTGAGATTTCAACTTTGATATATTTGACTCCAGAGTTTTAGACTAACTCAGTTTATAGTCTGTCTTTCAGGTAAATGTTGTTGCTGTTGTTGTTGTTGTGTGCCCTTGAGTCATGCAGTGTCATAGCAACCCTCATAGGAGTTCCAAAGGCTGATTGTTTTTGGATTCTTCGGGAGTGGACTGTCATGTCCCTCTCTTGTCTGAGATAAACACAGCAAAGAAAAGAGGGTTTCTTTTGTTTATTGGTAGAATTTTGTTTGAGCCCTTAAAGTATTTGTCTGTGTATTTTTCAAACAGGGTCTGTCATAAAACCTCGTCAGACAAGAAAAGTCAATTCTCTGTCTCTCTTAAAAAATAGGAAGTTCTATGAAAAATTGACCTTGATTACCATTTGACCCCTGTCCCATTGATATTACCAGCAGCTTTTACCTTTACATGTTGTTTTTGCTTTATAATGTGGCATAGTGTTAGATACTCTTTTGAGGTTGTATGACTGGAAATATTTGAGTCTGAGATGTATCTATATAAAAATATTGAGAAAGAAAAGAAGGAAGGAAGGAAGGAAGCAAGGAAGGAAAGAAAAGGAAACAAAGGGAAAGGAAAGGAAATGAAAGGGAAAAGAAAAGAAAAGCAGAAAGAAAGAAAGAAACAAGAAAGAAAGAAAGAAAGAAAGAAAGAAAGAAAGAAAGAAAGAAAGAAAACACCAGGCCAGGAGCCACCTGTAATCTCCGTGAGGCAGGAGTATCCCAAGTTAGAGGCCAGAGGCAGCCTGTGTAACCTACTGAGACTTGTCTCAAGATAAAAAGTGAAAAAAATGGGCTGGGAGTGCAGATTAGTGGTAGAATACTTGCAAAGCATGCATGAGGCCCTGGGTTCAACCCCTAGTACAGAAAAATAAATAAAGAAATAATACCAGAAATAGGTATATAATATACCTGATTATAAAACAATGGCAGATTTATGTTTTCTTAGCTCTTTTATGTATGTTCACATTTTTAAAAATTTGACAGTGAACTTGAACTAGTTAATACACGGAAGAATGTATTGCTTAAAATGTGAAGTTCTCAATAAACAGAAAAATTATTTTATGTGTAAAACAGTTTCAGGCATAGTTGTGATTCCTGTTGCTTCCTTGGTATAATTGTTCAATTCTCTTAATTAATCTTTCTAAATTAAAGTGTTTAAAATACTAAAAGTATTTCAGTGATTTCTAGGTTATATTTGCAACCTTCTCTTACATATCTCACATATGCAGTGATATAGTGAACATAACTGGAGTTTTCTCACTTCTAGACTTCATAACTTGATCCTGAGAGCACTCCTAAATTAACCTCAGTGTATAATAACAACAATAGCACATAATTTAGTGACCAAATGAAATGATAAATGCTTTGGAAATAGAGATTATGACATAGCTGCCCTTTATATCTTGGTTACAGAAAACAAGGAAGAATGTTTCAAGAAGAAAAGTAGTCCAAAATAGCATGTCACAATTAAGTCAAGTTATAAAAAGCTCTAAAAAATATTAAATGTGTTACAGGGACGTGGGTCTAGGTTTTAAAGGTGAGCTGCAGTGAGAACCTCCATTCTTTGTTGGGCATTTCAGAAGAATTTAATGTAACAGACGAATTATAGCAGATTGTATTGTTGTTGGAGTACTCTAGATACAACAGAATGAAACACTCCTTGGACACTATGTCAGTGCCTCTCCACTCTTCATAGGGTTTTCAATGGCTGATTATATTGGGATGGTTTCAGAAGCGGGCTGCCAGGTCCTTCTCCCATTTTTAGTAGTGATGGGGATTAAATACAGGGCCTCAGCGAACACAGACTGGCACTCAACCAACTGAGCTAAACCCAGCCCCATTGATAATATGGACAAAATTTATTGTGAAAGAGAGTTTGCTTTTAATTAATAATTGCCAGGGAAAATTGAGGCACCTGGAGAAGTTTACATAAGTCTGGAAAAGATTTTAAAGAAATCTCAGTTCCTAGGGGTGAATTAGCATAAGAATGTTCCCTGGATGAAAGAAAAGCCAGAGAGAGCAGAATAAAAGTTAAGCAAACTTTTCAGAAGGAAAAATAACTTGGATAGACAGAGAAGATTGTAACACCAAGAGCAGGGGCAGATCCTGTGCAGCCACTCCAGAGAAAGAGGAGGTGCGCACAAGGCCACCCAAGAGGAGCAGGAAGAAAGAAGAGAAAGAGACAACGAGTGTATGAGTGTATGCTCCCTTTGTTGTTGCTAGGTGCTGTCCAGTTGGTGTACAACTCATAGTGACCCTACATACAATAGGTGAAACAGAATTACGTTTCTCTGTTATTCATAGGGTTTTCAATGGTTGAGTGTTTTTTGAGAGTGGGTTGCTGGGTCCTTCTCCCAAGTCTATAGCACCTGGTGTTCTCAGGTGGTGTCCTATCCAAGTGTAGCTTCCGAGATCTGACAAGATCAGAAACCACGCTGGTATGGCTGCAGGCATGTTCCCTCTCATTTTGTTTAAACTAGAGCTTGCCTAGTGGCTTAAGGAACTTTTTTGTTGTTGTTAGGTGCTTTTGAGTTGGTGTCCGACTAATAGCGACCCTATGTATAACAGATGAAGTGCTATTGTGCTTCTGTGCTATTCATAGGGTTTTCATTGGCTGATTATTTTGGGGGAGTGGGTGGCCAGGTCCTTCTCCCAAGCCTACCGTACCTGGTGCTCTCGGGCAATCTCCCATCCAAGTGCTAACCAGGTCTGACCCTGCTTAGCTTCAGAAATGTGATGGGATTGGATGCCATAGTGGTACGGCTGCAGGCAATGAACTTTGTTTGGCATATTTCAAAAGAATGGGCCAATAGATGTCTCGGAATAATCTGCATTTGTTTATACTCACCCAACTATTAATCTCAGATTAGGGTGTGGGGCTCATTAGAACAATGTCTTTCCCATGTCCTTCTAAATGTTTTGGGAATTTTATCTCCTGTGGTTTCATCCATCATGGCTGAACACAGGAGCCATTTTTAATCCTCTTTCCCTCAACCTTGCCTGCTGATAACTGAGCTAAGTGCCTAATAAAACACATTGCTAAATTAGGAAGTACCTTTAGCAAGGGCATACCAAATGGACTTCTGTCTGTATATGATTTGACCACTAAGTATTGTGATTGATAATGAAATGTCAAGTCTTTGATGTTTAAGGAGTACCATTCTGTTTAAAATAGTCACTTTAAAATTACAAACATTGTTTCTAAAATTTCTACCACTGTTCAAATGTTTTCTTTAACCTTTCCTTTTCAAATTGCTTTTAAAAACTAAGGTTTTTTTTATGTAAAACCATCAAAACAAGCAAACAATGGCATAGAAGTAGAGAGAACACCACAGGGCTAGTGTTGTGTTCTCAGGAAGATAGCAAGGCCTTTTGGAATATGGTAACTACATATAATGTATTCCTTGGTGGTATCTACGTAGTTGAGTAATACTTGCTAAATTAAAACAAAAAGCAAGAAAAGGAATTTAATTGTTTTGTTTGTTGCTTTGTTTTGGAGACAGGGCTGCCTCTGGCCTCTAATTTGACATCCTCCTGCCTCAGCCTCTTGAGTTACTAGGATTATAGTTGTGGGCCACTGTGCTTGGCCTAATTCATTTTTATTTCACTAATTATGATCTTAGAAATGTGTAAGTATTGTGTGGTTACACTGAGTCAATCAAGAAGACACTCTCCTATATATACATGTGAATGTCTCTCATTCTCTGAAAAATATTAGAAATTAGTTTTGGATAAAATTTTTCCACTTTCAGATAGGATAGATTTAACTTGGGAAAGAAATGAAATATCTAACAAATGATGCATTAGAGTGGATCATAAAAATTAAACTTGGTGGTTCATCCCTTGTGAATTGAATTATATTTTTGTTGCCAGTATATTTTTTCACCTTGAACTCACTGCCTGAATAAAACAGATGAAAGATATATGTTAAATATTGGGAAAAAACAGTACAATTTAAGTCATTCTTATAAATCTTGTGATGATGTTTTAAGTTTTTAATAGAGGCTTCAAGGGTAAAAACTAAAAATAAATTTTAACAATTTATGTTTCCCATGCTTGCTTCATTTCAGCATTTCCCATTTTCCATCCCCCAGTTTGTCATTGAAGTCTTTATTCAAGGACATTTCTGTAATGCTAGCAGAGCTCAAGATTCATGTTATGAAAACTCCGCTTGCTTTTACAATTTACAATGTAGTCTCTCCCAGCTATTGCTGTCACTCATTAGAGCCTCAATGTACTGCATGAGACAATGCTTTATAGACAAGGTACTAAGGGTCAAATGCTATGTTAGCAGTGAAGAAAACAGAGATGGCAGAAAACCAAAGAGATAGACTGCAGGGAATGATATTTATGTCATAAAGTTGGGCTTGTGTGGTGTTTAAATGGAATGTTTAACATTCAAGTCTCTGGAGTTTTCACTTACTGCATTTGCTAGTGAGAATATGGCTCATTCACACATTCTGCCCTCTGTGAAGATCCCCCTTGTTTCCAAGCACCTGACAGCATAGACCCTGTACTGTGCAGCCAACAAATCATAAAGCATGCCTGCATTCTGCTATGTATCAAAGTCTCTTAATATGCCAACAAAGTTCTCCAAGGTCAGGAAAGCAGTTTATCAACCTTTTATATATCTTATAGCAGCAATAAATTTATTCTAGTGTGGGACCTATGAATATTTCAGATGCTTTGTGAAAAAACTCATTGGCTTAAGGTAGCCTATGTATTCCAGTGTTTTGGCTAGGACACATATATTTTCCATGCTTTGGTTGTTATTCAAGTATTAAATATACTTCTTACATATTTGATATTTAATAAATATAATTTTCACTTAGAAAAGTATTCTTTTCCTACTTCAAAGAGCCACTCTTACTTCAGAGTTTTATGTGTTTACCTTTCTGTTTCATTCTAATAGTTAATTTGCCTATGCTCACATCAGTATTACACATTCTTACATACTAATGGAATTTGTGATACCCCATAAAGCAAGTGTCCTCCTACTTTGTTCTTCGTCTTCAACATTGTGCCAATTTAATTGGCTCTCAGCTCCAAATTTGCCCTCCCACCTACCACCTCATCCCCTATATAATACTGTACAATAATAGATTGGAGTCTTAAGTTAAATTTTTCATTTTTACTGACTGCTTGTTCAGCTTTGTCAGTAGAGGGCATAAGAGGGACATTGCAGAAGGAAGGACCTGGATCTGGTGTGTTTGCTCTTTTGAAAAAATCCTGGAGCAGCACATGGAAAGGACATGCATACCTCCCTAGCAATGAGCCCCAGAGGGTCAACAACTAAGCCAACTCCCAGCCCTGACCTGACCTTGCTGGGGCCTTATAGACCTTCATATCGTGTCCCCAACTACTGGGCACACTCTGCACAACTTACCATTCAGGTTCAACTATCTCTATCTCAATTGCCTTTGTGCAATAATCTGCAGCATTTGTCTCCCTGTACCCCCAATGTTGTCTCTTATTGACCTCTGATTGCAGTCACTGTATCTTCTAGGTCTCAGCCTGGCATGACAGTAAGTACACTAAGCATCTTGACTCTCTCTGCACCCTCCCTCATCATCCTTGCTCCCTGCCAACCCAATTTTCTTTATACTCCTGCCTACAAACCTCACTTTACCTTTACTCCAATTCAGGACTTCCTGTCAGCCCACTGATCATGGGCAAGCTCTAGTCTGGATTCTAAGGTAACTTCTCTGTAATTCAGTGGGCTGCATAATATTTTTTCCATTGAGATATAAATATGATCCTTGGGAATTTCCTGATAGTTCTGCTCTGGTTGCTCCTGTAGCCCTAGAGGAAAAAGTGGCAAATTACTCTGGTTAGAACTTTCCATACAGAGTTGAACTGAACTGTCAGACATGGATATCCTTGTCATATTCCTGAACTTAGGAGGAAAAGTTCAGTCTTCCACCAGTAAAGATGACGTTGTTGTAGTTGTTAAGTGCCATTGAGTGGGATCCAACCCATAGCAACTCTATGTACAACAGAATGAAACACCACACCTGTCACTGTGCCATGCACACCATCTTTTTATGTTTGAGCCCATTGTTGCAGCTACTACCAGAAACAATGCACCCCAAAGCTAAGAAAATAAGGTACATGGGGATGTGAGTCCAAGATAAAGATGCAAAATGAAAATATTATAGTGTCAGTAATGGTCAACGAAAGCAATACCATGAGACAATGTTCACCATTCTTCTAGAACAGTGCATCATCTCATAAAAACTGGCATGAGATATGCATTCCAAAATAAGAACACAGAGACAAAAACCCAGATTCTATTTCCAGAGATGTGTGTGGCAGCCTTCAACTTTATAGTTCCAATTTGCCCACTGACCTAACAACACAGAGCAAAGAGTAAGACATTAACCAAATGAAATGGCTCATTAAGCACTCACAGAGTCCCTTGGCAGTGTTAAAATCTTGCTATTTACCGTGTCATTGCCAAATGTTGCTCTTATCAGCAAGGAAGGCCATAGAAAACAGGCCCATTGGAAAGGAATGTATGAACAGACCTGTACCATTAACTCCTGCCAGCACAGTCAGTCAGTCCAGCATAGAAATATGGTTTTATTACAACAGTAAAATTGACAACAGGATATTTTTCTTCGCTACAAAACAAAGGAAAACAAACAAACAAACAAAAAACAGACTAAAGACAAAAAACAACAAGTTTTAGTATATCAATGCTCTCAATGCTCTTTTTTTTCCAAGTAAAGGAAATAATAACTAACATGGGAAAATTATACGAAATGAAATTAGATCTTTGTGGACTACCAAAGAAAATAAAATGCAACATTTTCTTTCACCACTTAGGAAGTAGAAAAATGTCACCAGCTTTCAAGTATAAGAATGCATTTGTGAGAGCAGGAAACAGTTTATAAAAGGTGATCAGAGAAATATAACTTCTCTGAAATTTAAATATTCACATTAATAATGTAGATAATTTGTATTGTGATGGAAAATGCAATTTCTGTTTCTACAAAAACATATTTCACCAAAGTCTATAAAAATGATTATGGGTAAGTGAAGTTATAATTTTACATGAAAGACTGTATTTTGCATTCTCAAAATAATCTTGATAAATTTCTTAGGATACTGTATGGTACACTGGCAAAATTCAAGTACCAGAAGAAGACCAAAGACTTAGATAGCTTCTTATATTCCAGGTGACAGACCATGTACCTTAGAAATGCTAAGGAAGAGGAAATAATTTGCCAAAGTTATACAGTAACAAGTAAGGCAGCTGGAACTCAAATATTCTATTGCACTAGGGATTGGTAAATATATTCTGTAGAGGGTCAGATAGTATTTATTTTAGGTTTGCAGGTCATAAATTTCTCTGTTGCAAACATTCAACTTTCCGGTTGTATCATGAAAGCAGGCATAGACATTGATAAAACCAAGAGTCAGGGCTGGGTTCCAATAAAAGCTCCTTTACAAAATAGATAGTAAACCAAACAGATAGGTGTTTGAGGCCTCTCAAAGACCAGTATCAGAAATTATCTCCTGATTGAGTATTATTTGAAAGATATTCATGTCAGACATTTTAATTTCTATTACTATTGAGAGGACAGCTGTATGCTTTCACTGGGACACTGGGAGCTGACAGCCCTTGAACAGAATTTCTATTTCTTGAAATCTTATTATCCTTAATATCCAGTTCAAATTCCCATGCACATACTGACCCACATCACCCACCTAATTAAAAAACAGAACAGAAAATCAGGACACATATCTACAATCCCAATGATATGGGAGGCTGAGGCAGGAGGATTACAAGTTTGAGGTCAGAGACAGCCTGTGTAATTTAGGGAGAGTATCAAAAAATTTAAAATGTGGGAGTTAGGGTGTAGCTCAGTGGTAGAATTCCTTTTTTTTTTTTTTTTTTTTTTTTTTTTTTTTTTTTTTTTTACTTTTTGAGACAGGGTCTCGCTAAGTTAAGCAGAGTGCCTCTGGTCTTGAACTTGAGATCCTCCTGCCTCAGCCTCCCGAGACCCTGGAATTACAGGTGTGCGCCACTGCACCCAGCAGTGGTAGAGTTCTTGTCCAGCAAGTCTGAGGGCCTGAGTTGAAACCTCCAGTACCAAACCAAACCAAACAAAAAAAAACAAAAGAAAGAACAGAACAGAACAAAACAGTGATATCAGCCTTGTGACAACTTCAGTTTGGAATGGCATAGCAAATATATAAATTAATAATTCACATAAAAGCAAAACAAATTCATTCTTTACATTTAATAATTTAAGAGAAATGTTCTCAACTTCACCATTGAAACAAGTATAATCACTTCAATATTACTAGATTTAATTCAATTATTTACAAAGTATTGGAAATAATCAGTGAATTTTTCAGCATATCCCTTGGTATAACCTGCCATTTTGAAGGCAATTTGTGTGTGCGTGTGTGTGTGTGTGTGTGTGTGTGTGTGTGTGTGTGTGTGAAATGTAAAAAGAACTCAACATTTCCTTGATCTTGACAAGGGGGCATTAAGATGTATGAGATCTGAGCCACTCAACAATAGTAGAAAGCCTGAAATGCTTATTGCTTTTCATTTTGAAAGAATAAAAAGAGCTGTTCCTCATTGCATCAAAATTTGGTTGTTTTTAAGACTACTATATTGGCTATGGGCTGGGATTTAGCTCAGTGGGTAGAGCGCTGCTCTGCAGTCTCTGAGGCCCCGAGTTCAATTCCCAGCACCCCCAAAATGGGAGAAGGTCCTGGCAATCCACTCCCAAGGCAATCCCGAAGCACTCAGCCATTGAAAACCCTACAAGGGTCGCTATGAGTTGGATACCGACTCGATGGCACCTAACAACAACAACGTATTGGCTACGGTATTTATTTATCATAATCCAATAAATTATCATAAAAACAATTAATTTTATTTACTTTATTTTAATGTTAAGGAATGTCTTGGGAATTTTTCTCCTTAGATACGGACTATGTAGTTAGTTGGGCCACCTAAGTGATTATATATGTGTTAGCATTGGTGACTGAGACACCTGCTATCAAAGTAGATTTTTAAAACTTGTACATTTCTCTTCTTTGAATTTTATACTATTTTTAAGTCTTCATCTCATTTAAAATAAATATATACAAAGTATAATCATAATAGTAAGATTAATAAAACCTAACATATCCCTGCCCTCCTTTGCAATAGATTATGTCATGGTCCTACAGGTCTTGTGATTACTTCACTCTCTCCCTGTACCAAAGGCTACCATTGAACTGAATATTGTCTTATTAGTCCCTTTTTATTTCTTTATAGGAGTAGCTATCAATCTTCAATGCACATTGAAATTACCCAGATTGCTTCAAAAATACTGACGCTTGGGATTCCCCCTCAGAGCTACTGATTTAATTGATCTAGAGTACAGCCTTCATATTCTGTGGCTGACAAGATGATATTACTTCCCATATAAAACTTTAGCTCAAGAGATCCATATGTAAGGAATAGATAAGCATTATAAGACCCTCTGACTTGACTGTCCTCAGATTTCATTATAAAAGAAATGATATGGAGCCCTGATACAGTCAGTCCAAATCTCTCTCTTTTTTAGTCAAGAATGCATCATAAATTTATATTCCTATTTAGCCTTTTAACCTCCCTTTTCTCTTTCAGAGTCCGTATTCATTCTTGTGTCTTTGTTGTTTTCAATATAAATCATGGGGCATTTGGAGAATGCATAAGTTGACTGAGAAAGCAGGTTTCCTGTGGAAGGAAGCTGAAGATAATCTTTAAAGGAGGAAGAGACCAATTTATGCAGAGTTTTGCAAGCCATGTTCATGGACTGGGTGAGACACACATAGACAAAAGAAAACCACTAAAGAGGTATCAGTGTACACCAACTAGTGACAGGCCACCAGAAATACACCTATAGTTGTTAAGTTAGGTTTATTCTGTAACTCAATGAATGGGAGGGGCACTCACTCTGGGGAAGTATAATCATCTTGATAAGAGGTGCTGGTAATGTGGATTATAATATAAGTAAGTTTTGGTTAGGTGATTTTGAGGATCTAGAAAGTAGGAATTTACTCTCAATTGAATGCTGTCAGAAAGAGGGAGCAATTTCACAGTCAGGCATCTTAACAGATCTTATCATACTAAAGGGTCACTGCTAAAGAAGCAACACACTCAATTTACCTAGGAGATGGACTTTGTGGTATTTTGTGGCTTTCAAAGGGACCTTGTGGTGTATTACTTTATGATGGTCTCAGAGTGACCTTGTCTAGTGTTTATGGTCTCTAAATTGTTTATGTTCAGGAAGAGAAACATGCCATCACTGTGTACATCAGGACAGTTCATGGATGTCAAGATTGTTTGTTTGTTTCAGAGTTTAATCACCAAAGTGGTCAAGTTATTGATTTAACTAACAAAAGTGTGGAAAATGGTTTTGACTGAGAAGAGATTAAAAGCAGAGAGACTAGACAAGAAATTATTTTAACAGGGATTAAAATCTCTTTGAAGGCCAGAGTTGTAGAGTTGTTTAACATTATATAGACTCTAAGTTCAGGATTTGCATGAGAGACAATGTTTCAATGTGATATATTAGGGAGATCATTCATTTTTTATTCAAAGTACTGAAATAAAGTTTTATTAAGTACTGGCAATGTCAAAAATTTATATATTCTGAGAAATTAAAATAGAAAGCTGACCTTTTGAAATTGGGTTATTAAATATTTCTCATTTAACCATGTTTTACACTCTGGCTAAATGTCTTAAATAAAACATGCTTTATGCGTATATTTATCTCTAGAATAGTAAATGAAATGCTCATGTAAGGCACTAGCAATTTGGTAGCATGAGGATATTTTTAGAAGTTCATTGTAAGAACCTAAGACATTTGAAGATAGGAAAAAGGCCATTCAGTTTAATAGAGCTGCTTTTCATCAGCAATATTAAATGTATTTTTCAACTGGCAAATTAGGTGAACTGCTATGCTGGATCATTTTGATACTATCTCACTGTTATAAAATAAAAATGCTTAAGCATATGGCTTAGGCTAAAATAGTCAAACTTTACATTTTATGCTTAACAGAATTTGGAAACTTGACTGCTACAGTTCATCTGTTACAGAAAAATTTAAAAGTATTGACTCCCACACTCTTAATATTTTTATGCCATTAAACCATTTAAATAAGTCAGATTCGAGGTATTTGATAAAACATTAAGTTTAATATGTACTGAAAAATTTCTTAAGAGTGGGAGTGAAAGGATGAGTAAAGATCAGTGAAGCCGAAATGCCTCTCTTAAAATCCCTGAAAACTCCATATATTGGTTATAAACAGTTTTCTTAGCTTTATATAACAATTGGAAAAACCTTGAATAAAACTAAAGACTTGTTTCTCTTCTGTCAATTCCAATTAATGCCATGCACATTTTAGGGAAGGTTATATATTTATATGTAAAGTACAACATAAAATTTCTGGTAGTATATTAATGTAAGCTATGTGATGTCATGTTATTTTCCCTATTATACTTACATTCATCAACATTTTAAATTCTTGATCTTTTAGTAACTTATTGAATAAAGATATGGATTGTTAAGATTGCTTCTGAAAATAGGAAATATACCTGAGACCTATAGAAGCATCTGTTGTTGTTGATTTGGTAATGTTTTTCCAAACTAAGTAGTCCAATAAATCAGGTATTCAATACACTCTGACCTAATGCAAGGCAAAAATATCAATAATATATTTCTTCCAGGCACTGTTTTTATTTCTTTCTGACCCTTTGATCATCTGTCTTAATTATTCTTGTCTCTCTGCTTTTTTATTTTCTTCTGTTTCTCTGTTACTTCATCTCTCAACCTCTCTGTTTTCCTCTTTCAAGTTTTCTTTGCTCCCCTTCCTGATTGCCAAGGAAAGAAAATAAAACCATCCATAGCCATCAGACTTACGACTTGCAAACAAAACGTGAAGACCTCCAATGTGACTTTCCATGTGTACTTCATCCTCAAGTGGTGAAATGCACAGTTCCAGTCTGCAGAGCCAGCTCTAGTGGCCATATCAAAAGGAAATATAAGAGGAGCATGCACCTGCTGCTAAGCAAGAAGGGAATGCCAATAAAAATGATACTCAGCAAGGAAGAGTAATAGGAAAAATGCTGAGACCATACTTAAGAATGAAAGGGAATGTGAAAGAATTTTGTGAGAAAACAGGTTTCAGTCTTGGAAAGCCTTTTTTCCAAGAGGAGTTAGTGGAAGTGACAAGCAAGTTGTTTTGTTACAAATATGAAGTGTCCCCTACAGGCCTATGTGTTGAATTCCTAGTCCCCAGATGTTGGTGCAATTTGAAGAGGTTCAAGAGACTTTAGGAAGTTGGGCATACCTCGTAGAAGTAGGTCACTGAGGCACGAGTTTCAAGGTTTTCTCTGGTCCCCTTTCCCTTCCATTCTTTCTACTTCCTGTATGCAATGAGGTGAAGAAGTTCCTCTGCTGCATGCTCCTACCACCATGATGTTTTGCCCAAGCACATGGAACTAAGTAACCATGAACTCCACTCTCTGAAACCATAAGCCAAAATGAAGTATTCCTCCTTTTAATTTGTTTTCATCAGATATCTAGTCATAGCTATGGAAAATTAGCTAATATGCTTGTAAAGAATTAAAAGAAAACTATCTCCATAATTGTAATTAATTCAGACAATGGATGCTACATCCATCAGGTTAATAGGATAGTTTCATAGTCTTAAAAAGTGTTTTTCCATAGGGTGAATGTTCACTAAAGAAAAACAAAAGGAGCCGGGCGCAGTGGTGAAGGCCTGTAATCCCGGTGACTCTGGAAGCTGAGGCACAGGGATCACAAGTTCAAGACCAGAGGCAGTCTGCATAATTTAGCGAGATCCTGTCTCACAAAAAAAAAAAAAAAAAATTTGGGCTGAGGGTGCAGCACAGTGGTACAGCACTTGCAAATCATGCAAGTGCGAGGCCCTGGGCTCAACCCCCAGTACCTCAAAAAACTAAAACTAAAAATAATAAAAATAAAAATAAAAACAAACAAAAAACAAAGCAAACAAACAAAAAAGTCCTTTACATTTGACCCACCATGTAGACGCTATGTTCATTAAATGATTAATGTTTGCATATCCAATAATAGGTAAAAACAGGAGTGGTCTGATATACTGGAAAGCACACAATAGTACTGGTATTGTCTTGTGTCAAAAAGGCTTAACTTGAATCTAATCTTGAGAAAATTGATAAACACAAAATAAGGAAAAACATTTGGCTTATGCTTTTAGAAAATGTCAAGTTAAGAAACACAAAGAAACTGTTCTAGGTTAAAGAATTAACAGTCATTAAAAAATAAAATAGACCCAGAATTAGGACATGAATGAGAAATAAACTATTATAAATTACCAGGGGAAATATTTGTGAAAATTTGAATGTAGATTATATTAGATAATCATATTTTATAGATGTTGAATTTAATATTTATACATGATTACAGAATATAGTATCTTTATAAAGTTTAAAGATGAAGGGTTATGATACCCACAACTTTAGCTGATTCTTCATCATCATCATCATCATCATATCTATTTATTTCATGTAGGTGAAAGTATATCATTTTTCAAACTATTTTTATAAGTTTTTGAAAGTAAGATTTAAAATAATAAAATAAGAGATAAGAATTTTCTCACATGAATATGTATATTATTCCTATTATAATTAGAAAAATAAGTAACCTAATTTTCTACTTCTAAATAAGACATATATATTTGATGTGTGTATGTGTATATCGGACACACTTTTGTCAGTTTGCCTCACTGTGGGGCTTGTGTGTTGCAATAAGGCTGAAACCTATACCAGTGGTATATCAGATATCAGCAGAGTTACACATTGTGGACAGGTTTCAGCTGAGATTCCAGACTAAGACAGACTAGGGAGGAGGCACTGGTGAACTACTCCTGAAAAAAATAGCCATTGAAAACCCTGTGAATAGCAAAGAAACACTGTCAGATATAGTGCTGGAAAATGAGCCCCCCAGGTTGGAAGGCACTCAAAAGACTACTAGGGAAGAGTTGCCTCCTCAAAGTAGAGTCTACCATGATGACGGAAATGGAGTAAAACCCCAGGGACCTCCATTTGCTGATGTGGCACAACTCAAAATGAGGAGAAACAACTATAAATATCCATTAATAATTGGAACATGGAATGTACGTAGTATGAATCTAGGAAAATTAGAAATCATTAAAAGAGAAGTGGAGCACATAAACATTGACATTCTAGGCATCAGTGAGCTAAAATGGACCAGCATAGGTCATTTTGAGTCAGATAATTGTATGGTCTACTATGCTGGGAATTATAAACTAAAGAGCAATGGGGTTGCATTCATCATCAAAAAAGACATCTCAAGATCTGTCCTGAAATACAATGTTCTCAGTGATAGAAAAATATCCATACATCAACAAGGAAGGCCAGTTAATATGACTATTATTCAAATTTATGCACCCACCACTAAGGCCACAAATGAAGCAAGGGAAGATTTCTACCAGCTTCTGAAATCTGAAATAGATCAAACATGCAATCAGGATGTACTGATAATTACTGGTAACTGGAATGCAAAGGTAGGCAAAGAAGAAGGCTCAATGGTTGGAAAATATGGTTGGTGACAGAAACGAAGCTGGAGATTGCATGATAGAATTTTGTCAGACCAATCACCTTTTCACTACAAATACTTTTTTTCAACAACAAAAACGGAGACTATGCATATGGACTTCACCAGATGGAACATACAGGAATCAAATTTACTACATATGTGGAAAGAGACTATAGAAGAGCTCTATATCAAATTTCACAACAAGACCAGGTGCTGGTTGTGGATTACACCTTCAACTTCTCATATGAAAGTTCAAACTGAAGCTGAAGAAAATTGGAACAGGTGTACAACAGCCAAGGTATAAGCTTGAGTATATCATGTCTGATTGCAGAGACCACCTCAAGAATAGGTTTAATGCATTAGAAACAAATGACAGGAGACCAGTGGAGTTGTGGCATGACATAAAAGATATCATTCAAGAAGAAAGCAAAAGGTCATTAAGAAGACAAGAAAGAAATTAAAAAGACCAAATTACATGTCAAAAGAGACACTAGACCTTGCCCTCCAACGTCCGGCAGCTAAAGCAAAAGGAAGACATGCTGAAGTTAAGGACCTAAACAGAAGATTTCACAAGGCACCTCAAAAAGACAAAAACAAATATTATAATGACATGTGCAAATAGATGGAGGCAGAAAATCAAAAGGGAAGAACACACTCTGTGTTTCTCAAGATTAAGGAATTGAAGAAAAAATTCAAGCCTCAAGTAGCAATACTGAAAGATTCTAGAGGTAAAATAATAAATGACTCAGGAAACATCAAAAGAAGATGGAAGGAATACACAGAGTCATTATACAAAAAAGAATTGGTAGATGACCAACCATTTAAGAGGTCACATCTGAAGAGAATCCAATGGTATTGAAGTGCAAAGTGAAAGTTGCCTTGAAAGAACTGGCAAAACACAAGCCTCCAGGAATTGATGGGATATCAATAGAGATGTTTCAACAAAAAGATGCAGCTCTAGAAGTGGTAACATGTTTATGCCACCAGTTTTGGAAAACAGCTACCTGGCCAACTGAGTGGAAGAGATCTATACTTGTGCCTATTCCCAAAAATGGGGATCCAACTGAATGTGGAAACTATCAGACAATATCATTAATATCATATGCAAGCAAAGTTTTAATAAAGATCATTCAAAAGCATCTGCAGCAGTATATAGAGAGGGAATTGCTGGAAAATCAAGGTGGATTCATAAGAGGGTGAGGAACCAGGGACATCATTGCTGATGTCAGGTGGATATTATCCAAGAGAAGAGAATATCAGAAAGACGTCTTTTTATGTTTTATTGACTTTGCAAAGGCATTTGTGTGGATCATAATAAATTATGGGTAACACTTCAGAGGATGGGAATACCAGAGTACATAATTGTACCCATGAGGAATCTGTATGTGAGCCAGAAGGCAGTTGTTCGAAGGGAACAAGGAAAAATTGCCTGGTTTAAAGTTGAGAAAGGTGCGCATCAGGGTTGTATACTTTCACCATATCTCTTCATTTTATATGCTGAACAAATACTCTGAGAAGCTGGAATTTATGAGGAAGAATGCAGTATCGGGATTAGAGAAAGACTCACTAACAACCTGCATTATGCAGATGACACATCTCTGCTTGCTGAAAGTGAAGAGAATTTAAAACATTCACTGAAGATCAAAGATCATAGCCTTTAGTATGGGTTGTGACTAAACATCAACAAAACAAAAATCCTTATGACCTGGCCAGTATGCCACTTCACAATAAACGGAGAAAAGAGGTTGTCCAAGATTTTGCTTTGCTTTTCTCTAGAACCAGCACCTGTGCAACTAGCAGTCAAGAAATCAAAAGACACATTGCTATAGGAAAAGCTGTGGCAAAAGATTTCTTTATTGAAAAGTAAAGATGTCACATGGAAAATGAAGGTGCAGCTGACTCATGCCATGGTATTTTCAGTCACATCATATGGTTGTGAAAGTTGGACATTGAAGAAGGGTGTCAGGAAAATAATTGATGCTTTTTAATTATGGTGCTGGAGAAGTCTATTGAATGTACCATGGACTGTCAAAAGAACCAACAGATGTGTCCTAGAAGAAGTGCAACTAAAGTGCTCCTTGGAAGCAAGAATGACCAGACTGCATCTTACATATTTCGGACATGTAGTCAGGAGAGATCAATGTCTGGAGAAAGACATCATGTTTTGGAGAGTGGCAGATCAACAATAATAACAAAAAAAAAAAAAAAAAAAAAGGAAAATCCTCCACCAGATGGATTGACACAGTGTCTGCGACAATGGTTTTAACCATAAATAAGATCTTGTGCCTGGCACAGAATCCGGGTATGTTTCCACCTGCTGTATACAGGGTCACTGTGTGTCAGACTCAACGGCACCTCACAACAACAATAGCAACAACATGTGTATATATTCACACACTATATGCTATCTATCTATCTATCTATCTATCTATCTATCTATCTATCTATCTGGCACTATATATATATCGCATATATATAGTTTGCATATATATACTATATATATAGTTTGCATATATATATATATATATATACACACACACACACATGCACACATGTTATTTGTGTTTATGTAAGCATGAGTTTTAACATTCCTTACATCTAGAGGTAGGAGGTAGATGTATAGACAAATCTATCACTTCTTTTTTTCAGTTCTAGGGAACTGAACCCAGGGTCTTGCACATGCTAGGCAAGTGCTCTACCCCTGAGCTTTACCTCATGCCCCCCCGCCCTTTTTGTGACTCTGTAGTTTTGAACCCAAGGCTGCACACCTGATTTCCTGGTGCTCTAGCATGGAGGGGCACACCCAGCCCATTTTTTGCTTTTAATTGTGATACCTACTCTCATTAATTTACTCAGGCTGCCTCTGGCCTTGAACATGCAATTCTCCTGTTTCAGCTTCCTGAGTTGCTAACATTACATCCATGTGCCACTTGCCTGGCTCCAATCATATTATTTTATTTTTTTTTTGAGACAGGGTCTTGTTATGTTGCACAGGCTGCCTCCGGCCTTGAAACTGTAACATTCCTGCATCTGCTTCCTGAGTTGCTGAGATTGCAGCTGTGTGTAATACTACCTAGTGATTTATCACTTTTAAATAAAATGTGCTTAAAAACAATTTAAAATTTAATAATAAAATGAAAATCACAAAACAATTATACAATCATGGAATTAAAAATCATCTTGTAAGCAGTTGGAATGAATGATGAAAATGAGTAATGGGAAAAGAAGAGAGACTTTTTTCAGGATACAAAAGAAAAATATTATGAAAAAATGTTCAAATATATACTGGAAAAAATAGAATAGGGAGACAAAATATGATCTATTAATGTTGCTGAAGAAAAGACAGTTAAATATAATATAAACAATAATCAAAGACTGCACATAAGAGAACTTCCTTGAGGTAAATATTATTTTGAAAGTATAAATTTAAATGGGTCATTACATGTTAGATTAAATTGATGAAATTAGATATATTATAGAATTCTTTTATTAACCTTATGTATATAATCCTGCTATTAGAGAAAAGTAGAAAATATCATATTATCTATTTAGTAAGTATAGCTTTTTCTCATACTTTGGCTGTCTTTCACATAAGTAAGAATAGAAAAATTGCATTCTACAACCCTTCTGATTTGGAAAACAGCTACCTGGCCCACTGACTGGAAAAGATCCATATTCGTGCCTATTCTCAAGAAAAGAGTTCCAACCAAATGTGGAAATTATTGAAGGATATCATTAATATCACATGCAAGCATAATTTTGCTAAAATCATTCAAACATAACTACAGTAGTATATTTACAAGGAACTGCTGTTAAGTCAAACCAGATTCAGAAGATGGCATTAAACCAGGGACATAATTTCTGATGCAAGATGGATATGAGATGAAAGCAGAGAATATCAGAAAGGTGTCTATATTTTATTGACTATAAAAAGACATTTGACTGTGTGGATAATAGCAAATTATGTATAACATTGCAAATAACGGGAACACTATAACATGTAATTGTATTCATGAGGAATCTGCATATGGATTAGGAGGCCATCATTTGAACAGAAAAAGGAAACCCTGCTTGTTTTAAACTCAGGAAAGGTGTTTGTCAGGGCTGTATCTTTTTAATGTACCTCTTCAATCTCTATGCTAAGCAAATAATCTGAGAACCTGGATTTATGAAGAAGAAGTTGTCACCAGGATTGGAGGAAGACTCATTAACAACCTATATTATGCAGATGTACTTTGCTTGCTGAAAGTGAAAGGATTTGAAGCATTTACTGATGAAGATCAAAGATCATAACCTTCAGTGTGGATTGCAACTGAACATTGCCAAAACAAAAATCCCTACAACTGGTTCAGTATGCAACTTCACAATAAATGGATTGCAGTTGTCCATGATTTTGCTTATCTTGACTCTATAATCAATACTCATGGAAGCAGCAATCAAGAAATAAGAAAAAAGCATTGCATTTGGGAAAGCTCTTTCAAAAAATGTTTTTAAAGTGTTGAAAAGCAAAGATGTCACATTGAAGATAAAGGTTTGCCGGACTCATGCCATGGTCTTTTCATTCACATCATATACTTGTGAAAGGTGGACATTGAATAGTGAGAGAGGAGAATAATTGATGCTTTTGTATAATCGTGCTAGAGACCAATATTGAATACACCATGGCTGCCCAAGAAACAAACAGATCTGTCCTAGCAGAAGTGCAACCAGAATGTTCCCTGGAAGCGAGGATGGCTAGTCCACATCTTAGGTATGTTGGACGTGTTTGGAGAGAACATTCCCTGTAGAAGGACAGGGACATCATATTTGGGAGAGTGGTGGGTCAGTGAAAATAAAAAGGAATTCCCACAACTGAATTGATTGATACAGTGTCTACAATAATGAGTTTAAACATAAAAAAAGATCATGTGCCTGGCACAGTGTCAGGGGGTGTTTCATTCTACTGTATATTGTTAGGTGCCATCAAGTCGTGTCCGACTCATAGTGACCCTCACAGGGTTTTCAATGGCAGATTGTTTCAGGATTGCCTCGGGAGTGGGTTGACACATCCTTCTCCCATTTTTGCGGTGCTGGGAATCAAACTCGGGACATCAGAGACTGCAGAGTGACAGTCTACCAACTGAGCTAAATCCTAGCCCCCCACACCCACTTTAGAGAACTAGTAAAGGAAGGGACCTGCCACCTGTGGGGCAGAGGACTATTTGCTTTGTTTCCGTTTTTTATTTTGCTTTGTTTGGTTTGAGTTTTTTTTTTTTTAACTATGGTAAATGCCCACAAGTGAAATGTACCACCCTCACCCTCACGCTTCTCTTGCTTTGCCCCCCCACCAGCTATTGTATATAGCGTCATTATAAGTTGGATCTGACTTAACAACACCTAATAACAACAAACAGTCCTCTAAATGTAACACTTTGAATATAGCTCAAACATATAATATCCTATTCCAACTATCCCTGCTCAAAAACACATTTAAGAAGCTAATAATCCTCACAACCAAACAAATTTTATATTATTCATAATGTCTCATTTATGTCTACTTTCTATCTTTGGTAAGGAAATATGACAGCTGATCACATATTTAAAGACCGTGTTAGCCTTCTAGTTCCAGGTATTTAATTTTTAATCATGTATCTCTTTCTCTAAAACTTTGTATACCATTGGGATATTTTGAGACAAAATAAACAATTGACCACTCTGTATTTTTGTAAATATGAATAATAAAAGATTGACAAGAATGCCTTAGTTTGCTAGAGAAGTTTTTGTCATAACTTTCCATAAGGTCTAATAAAAATAAAAAACTAAAATTACTTGATTTAAATCCTGAAATTAAAAAGATATGTTCAGTCTTTAAATTATAGATTGGACATAGATAGTACCCTGAAAATATATGGTGTGCATCTATCAATTTTTTAACAAAGAGTTTCATTAGGAAAAAATAAAGTTTCATATATATATATATATATATATATATATATATATATATATGCACACATATATATTCTTTCATTCATTTGTGTCTTTCTGTTTTACATTCTTAGCATATAAACATAATTTCTCTCTGTCAATGTATACCAACTTCCAATGATTCACTGAAAATGGACAGTAAGAATCATGCAAGTGAAAAGAACAATATGACACCATTCCAGTTATTCCCTCCACTAGGTTTATTTTATATGAATCTCCTCTAGAGTTTTCATAAGGGCCTTTGGCAAAAATACAAACTTCTTAGGGGAGCCATAGTGCTTTACTAAATCACTGTTGTGGTGTTCATAAACAATTTTCATATGTGAGTATAGACTATTTGTCATCTGTTGTTTTCTAGCTCCAAAGTGAAAATTTAATTACCACCACAACTGAAGTTTACATTTTATAGTACTTTCCCCTCTGTTCTTTCTGCTGTTTTACACAGAATCCCTGAAGAATAAAGCAAAATGAACCTTCAGGTTGTAGTTAAAGAAGATGTAAATTATCATAAATATTTCCCAGATAATAATTCCTCCTTTTTAAAAACAGTTTATGTGGGTACAACTTATATATGATAAACTGTACATAAAGTGTGAAATTTGATAAATTATTAGACATGTATTTATCTGGGAAAGCAGCCCCCTAATAAAGTTAGGAGATATATTTTTCCTCCTTAGACTTTCTTTTTGTCCCAATTATACTCTCTTCTTTCTCATTGCATATCTTACTACATTTTAGGTAACTGCTGATCTTTTTTTTTTATCATTATAGATCAAGTTATAATTGTTTTTGTGTAACCATACATTTTGTGATTTTTTTGCTTCTGTTTTTGTACTCAGCCTTATAATTTTCAAATTCACATGGTTTGTTGCATAGAATACGATTCATTCTTTTTTATTTTTATGAATGGTATTCCATTTTATGAACATACCACAACTTTTCTCTCTCTCTCTCTCTTTTTTTTTTTTTTTTTTTTTTTTTTTTTTTTTTTTTTTTTTTTTTTTTTTTTTTTTTTTTTTTTTTTTTTTTTTTTTTTTTTTTTTTTTTTTTTTTTTTTTTTTTTTTTTTTTTTTTTTTTTTTTTTTTTTTTTTTTTTTTTTTTTTTTTTTTTTTTTTTTTTTTTTTTTTTTTTTTTTTTT